>HE670292.1:1009-59546 GCA_000313835.2 Heliconius melpomene melpomene | reverse complement strand
CATGTGTTCGCGTACGGTGGCCATGTCTATGGGGTTGCAGTGTCAGCAACGCGAATGCCGGGAACGGGAACACGTGGGGGAACGGGAACGAGAACATTTACTAACTTTGATTTACTATTTGTTTATTATTTAGTTGTAGGGATTATTTGCTACAAGTAGAGTTATTGATCGCGTCAGGACGCGTGTATCGCGCTGGCGGCAGGTAGCGCCGCGACTAAGCCGCCCGCCCGTCGCAAAGCGCGCCCTCGACGGCTGCGCGCTCGGTGTTGTGTTTTGCCCCCCTTCTCCCCACATAGGGATTCTTGAATTCAAAGCCACGTGAATAACATTGTCAATAAACCCACTAATGTAACATTATATCTATTTCAACGAGACAGCAATAGTATTGGACGTTTAATGGACAAGAATTCAATATCAGTTATGGATTTATCTAAATATATTTCGCTTTTCCTCTTATGGACGCGCACAGCAGATGCTTAATTTCCCATGAGATTCATGATTAATGGAAATACATTAAAAAGGTTGAAATATTATTATTACATATAATATATTGTATATTTAAATTATTTTTGTTTATAACTATATTAAGTCTGAAGGTTCCATTCTATCACTTAATCATAAAATGTCTCGGAAAAGTGATGTGAACGGAGAACGGAGTGTCTTAACACTACATAGTGCTGTTTAATACAAAAAAATGCAGAAAGCTAATTAGACATAGACAGACAAGACATAAATATGAGTGAAAAATAGTGGTGTATGGTCTCAAATGAAGCAAACGATTTTAAGAATGCTATTTATTAATTTATAGTTTCAATTGGACTTTTACATTTTATACAAATATATGATAGTGTGAATCAGCTGCAGTAATTGTATTTGTTCTACCTAATTTTACGAATAATTACAGGAGTACCATCTAAACTGACAGGCTATATTGTATCTCTATCAGGTCAGGAAGTATCCAGATTTGATAGAGATATAAATTCTCCTAGCAACAACCACACGTTACAACATATTTTTATACTAAGCATTTTTTATGCGCTATCCGAGATTTTGCAAATAGGTAGAGGAAAATATGTATAATTGTAATTACTTTCATACAGCATTTACTTCAGTCAAATTTTAAGCTCAAAAGTATCACATATAAAACAAGTCTCGACTGGGTACTTATTTTTTTAAATGTTCATGTTTTACAATTTCCTATGACCCAGTACAAGGTAATCCATCAAATGAATGTTACTGTCGAAGAAAAGTCGATATTGTAATTGCGTTCAATGAAAATCTGATCTAGATTTATTTAGAAAATTAGTTTTTAATGCTCATTTCAATGTCGCTAAACGTTGACGATATTTTCTTCTATATATAAATATTAATTAAATATATAAGGAAAATAAAGTCTTACATGTGTAGAGTAAAAATTATATCCATTTACCAGACGCTTTACACACTAGTATGTATGTATATTTGTAAAAATTGAAAAAAGCGACCATTATATATTTATTCACATGAAATTATTATCTACGTGGAATATATGGCGCAGCGTAAAGTACCGCCTCTATATGTGAGCCCAGAAAAATGATTTTTACCAATAAAAGAAGAGGTATATGTGCTTAGGGTGAGAGGATGTTTGTGTGTGTGTATGTTTGTACAAACCTATATTAAAAAACAAAATTTTAAATGTTTACATTTTAAATTTTGTTTTCTATAAGCTTTAATATTTACAGTGCTCAAATTATTACAGGTCTCAATCACCTAAATTCCCAATTTGTTTTGCGAGGTGGTAGAAACTTATGTATGTATACACAGTTTTCTCACAGAAGGTCCATAGAGTAACTGCACTTTTCAAATTGTTCCGCGACACCAATTTCCTTCAGCGTGTTCAACAAATCCAATTACTGCAGCTGATTGAGAACATCGCAATATTTAAAAATAGTTTAAACTTTTAACAAGCTAACAGCTCTATATATTTCTGTTCTCTTATTAGGATAATGTACCGAGCTCCTTTACATGTTCGCGCGTTCGTATCGCGCACACAGCAGGTTAGGCAGAGGGAACCTAGTGTTAAGATACTCCGTTCCCCTATTTCCGCCGAATTCTGGAGGCGTGTTGAGTAGCGGAACTCAACCACGCTTTTGTCTCGACACTAGAGCGAAGATAATATGGATGCAAATATATAAATAAATATTTTATCTCCTGGAGTAGGAATCGAACCCATAACCAGTCGGTTTTACAGTCACAATTTGTGCCTCTGCGCCACGACTGACCTCAGGCCTCAGACATTAATATAGTAATATTTTCAATTAAAAAGTATACGAATTAATGTTTTCTTTTTCTTATTGATTAATTAAACACTAGCACTTTGCTGATGAAGTGCTGACGCAAGATAAAGATCGAACTTGTCAAAGATTTTTTTTACGGACGTCATTGAAAATGTTGAGTGACGTCAACGTGGAAAAGGTATTAGTTAATTTATATCATTGCCGGCCTAATACCACTTCAGCTCATCGTGGGTCAGGTATTCGGATCTCATAATGTATTTTTAGAGTTTTGCTTCAAAAGGAAAAAACGAAACCCTATATTATAGAACTTTGTTCTCCGTGTACGTCTGTCAAGACCATTTATCTCGATATCGCGTGAAGATATAATAACTGAAATAAATATCAAATATTTAGGTCTTTGGTCTCTTGTAGCACAGAAGAAATCAGTCTTCTATGTCATTTAAAACAAAAATACGATAACTTAAGCATCCATTTCACTGCATTTAGTAAGAAAATCGAAATAAAAGGAAATGTATGTTTATATTATTACAAACTTATAATTATAGTTGATTTCATACAAAATAATGCATACGCCGACAAACGTATTTTAAACTTTTATAAGTTGTAGGTACTTGTGGAACTACAATCATGAAATTAGCACGAAAGCCTTATAATATAATTAGCAATAATATTTTTATACAGGGTGAGTCATATTGAACTTTCCGGTTTTGGAAGGACGTTGCACGAAGAAGGGAAGGAGTAGAAGGGTGGGGATGGTGTCATTAGACGCGCCATGACATGCAGTTTTAGTGTGAGCAATGGCTTGGTCGGGACAACATCGTGCGTTCGTAGTTGAAGAGTTTATTAAAAATGGCGGCTCCGTGATCACAACACAGCGTGCGTTCCGTTTACATTTTGCTATTGGTCGACGTGATCCCATTCCCACTGGACCAACAATCAGAAATTGGGTATCAAATTTTAGAGCAACATCATCAGCATTAAAAACAAGACCACAAGGCCGAATTAGGGCGTCAACGTCAGCGGAAAACGTGGATAGAGTGCGGGCTTCAATTCAACAATCCCCTCGGCGTTCTGTTCGGAAACATGCCGCTTCACTAGGATTATCTTTCAGTAGTGTCCGCAGAATACTGCATAGAGACCTTAAATTTCACCCATACAAGATTCAGGTAGTGCAAGAATTAACAGTTAGAGACTTAGACACACGAACAAATTTATGCCGCGACATTCAGCAGATCCCCCGCACTGCTGTTTTGATCTTCAGTGATGAGGCACATTTTCACCTCGCCGGAACTGTCAACAAACAGAATTTTCGATACTGGGCTGAGAATAACCCACGAAACCTACACGAACGACCACTTCACAGCCCTCGAGTGACAGTGTGGCGCGCTATTGCAGAGTTTGGTGTGTGGGGTCCCTATTTTTTTGAAGAAGATGGTCAAGTCGTCACAGTTACCTCTGCTCGGTATTGCGACATGCTTGAAACTTTTCTGAAACCGAAATTGGAGGAATTAACGCAGAATCATGACAACGATAACATCTGGTTCCAACAAGATGGTGCTACAGCCCATACATCCAGGCGTTCAATGGAAATCCTGCGACAAATGTTTCCCGGTCATCTCATTTCTTTGCGAGGTGACGTTGGGTGGCCGCCGAGATCACCTGATTTAACCCCCTGCGATTTCTTTCTCTGGGGTTACCTGAAGGAAAAGGTACACGCATCGTCCCCGAACCATCGATGAACTGAAGGCTGCAATCACGGAAGAAATCAATGCTATTCCGCTGAATATGACTCGACGAGTAATGGACAACTTCCGGGAAAGGCTTCAGCAGTGTGTGGTCAATGGAGGTAGACATTTACAGGATATCATTTTTAAAACCAACTTAATTAAAACTGCATGTTATGTGCTTTCAAACAATAAAATAATTTTTACTGCATGTCGCTTTGTTTTTAATACACACCTTATTGAAATCGGAAAGTTCAATATGACTCACCCTGTAGAATTGATAATCCCAAAAACTTTAAATTATTTTCTCGTCATCTTCATTTTCCTAACAAGGATATCTAGTAATTTTTTTACCGACTTCTGTCTTCATTAAATTATAAATTTTATCCATTTTAGGTAGCAAAAGAAATATTAGATAAATACGGAAGTCCCGAAGAGCAATCTAAAGCGACGAAGCCATTCTCCCCACTCGCTGTCCCCGGAACGCCCAAGAGTCAGCCAGGTAGCTACAATTTGCTTAGATATTTCTATAAATCTAAATATGATGGGTATAATCTTGTGTAAATTTGCAGATTTTGTATATTTTTTATTTCTTCGTTACATGTATATGTAGTAGTAGTAATGCTATTATTATTTTTATCCGCACTTATTGTTCTTTTTTTCTATATGAAATGAAAGGATGAATAAGTTGAAGCGTATATAAAAAAAAAATAATATACCTTATTGTACATATAAAAGAAATATATAGAAAGAACAACATAAATAAAAATAAAAGAAAAACACGTATGCAAAGGCGGTCTTATTGCTTTAAGCAATCTCTACCAGACAACCTTTGAAGTTTAAAAATACTATTTTTATTTTTGCGTCGACTACTCGATAAACTTATCATGGAAGTATATCTATGACATTATGTTTTATTATTCTTTTAATTATAATCATAATCACTGATATATTTATTGTTGTGGTTTTTTTTAGTCTGTGCGATATTTAAAAAATGTCACATTTTTAGGGGAAAATTTAATTTGAAATGATTCAATTTCATTGTTTTTTTATTTTAAATAATTGGTCACAATTTTAATGATCTCGTTGACTTTAAGACTTAAAGCATTTTTTTTTAATTATTTTTAATTCTATTTATTCAAATATAGCCAGAATATTGTACGTATTATATAAATTTAACGGACGTTCTTGGGCTTGACCACCGACTTATAATTACGATGGAATTGAAAATAGTATTTATTATTAGTTATTTAATTTTATTAGAAAAAAAAGCAATTAAAATACACTTATTTAATAAGTAGATATTATGTAATGTTAATATTAAGCTTCATGGTGCTAGAAAGTATATAAGAAATTAATCCTTTGCTTTTTAATTTAAATTTAAAAATCTGAAACAGATAATTTTTAAATAAAGTATTTAATTATAAGAAATAATGTTTTATATGATGTACTGTAAAAGTAATAAAATATAAAAAATACATTTTAATACTATTTAAAAGGCTTTGTAGTTTATTTGAAAACCTTTTCCTTAATTTAATAAAAAACAATATAGATAATTTATATCAACTTGTATAAAAGATACATTACAAAATATATTCTATCGTTAAAATTTATGATGCTTTATAGCAAGCGGGAGTTTCCCGCATTCAAAACGATAATATTGCCACTTAGTATTGTTTCAATGAAATTGATAACATTACGGTACACACAAATAAAAGTTAACTATGTATTAGTAATATCACATTTGATACTTATTTATTCATTATACATACATTTACAGTACTTATAATTTTTCTAACGTATTAAGATTTAAAAAAAGTTATTCTTATTGTAATCAAATATAACCATAAAATTTTCTAAAAATTAAATAGGTCCCTGGTATATGTAGATTTTAAATTAGAACATGCATGCCACTTTTTTCAGGCAATATCCTTTTTGGATATGATATTGTGTACTGGCAACCCAACATTTCCATTTCTGCAGGGGAATCCCCCCTATCAAACATTTTATTTTCATACCATTTGCCCTTGAATGCCACCGAGGCGCAACCAAGGCCATATTCTATTCATATATTGTCCTGTAACTCTAGGTAATAAGAGTGATGAACAAGAATTGTTTGATTAACTACAGTACGATTGACGAGGTTTGGCCGCCCTGAATTTAACTAAATTGGCAGACCCAATAAGGTCAGTGGGGTAGGGTAGCCCAGTAGGGTATCAAGTATGATATGCAAGCACACAATAGTAATATAATTTATTATTACTAAAAAAAATGCTAACTTTACTCTTCTCTACTCTTAAATAAATATTTACAATAAATAATGATAAAAAAATCAGAGGTAATGAAATGAGACATACCGAAATTTTGTAGCATAATAAAATGCGACTCGTTTGACTGTAATGCGTTATTTTTTTTTCTTGAAGTATTTCATATTTTTTTCTGTATTCGCTTAAAGATAATGTTATTGAATTGATAAAGCTTACATAAATCTGTATTTGAAAATGGATATAAAAAGTAGGTTTGAATTAATTGTAAACAATACCATATACAGACTGATATCAGAATAATCAAATGACTATTGTTATAATTAAATTTGGAAAATATTAAATTGTATTTTGGACGTATTTTGTATATGGAGAAGTGATTGTCTCAATATTAGGTCCCCCATATGTACTCTCTACTATATGCGGAAATAAATGTAATTAAAATAGGTAGAATACTTAAAGAAAATGTAAAAAAATTACCTAAAGGGATTTCAACCCACGCCTCTTTTAAGCCGCTCAAAAGTCCTGACTACTAACTACTGGTAACAATACCAAGCGCGGCGTTAAGCTCTAGTTAAAAAAACGTAAACATAAAATTGTTAGTTTTTACATCATGTAATTGTAATTTTTTTATTACAGCAACCCCAGTGCAGATTCGACCGAGGCTGGCAATACAGAATTCCACACCGATATCTAATAACAATCTCAATATAGTGCCGTTTAACACTCCAACTGCTTTATATAAGGGACCTAGGCTAAGGGTAAGTATATTTTTTTTACGCTGAATTCCGCTGGATAGCCAGTGAGAAAACATAGAGTCAGATCACTACATTATCTCCTCATTTTTCTGGTGAGTGGCGAAACCCAAGGCAGTATTTTGACTTACCATAGCAAGGAAATGAAAATATGAAATTACTCGTAGTGCGTCCCACTTCGTCGCAAAGGCCTCAAATAAGAATGGTTTATATTTATTTTTAAGAAAACGTATAAAAGTTTTAACGTAGCGCGTATATTTTATAAGTATTAAACATTTTTGGGAACCCGACAACATTTGTATAAGTTATTTACTTGGACGAGTTCCTAGAGTTTCAGGTTCAAATCCAGCTACGTCCAAATCTTCATACGTTTTTTAAATATATTTTTTTAATGTTTTCAGTCAGATCAACTTCCCCGACCGCTAGCTGATAGAAACCGTTCTGCTTTGGACAAAGTGGTTGACTATTTACTGAAAGACGGTCCCAACAATCGTATGGCGTTGATTTGTTCCGAATGTTATTCTCATAATGGTATGTATGAAGCTTTTTGGATATTCCTGTCGTTATGTTTTCAGTGTTCCTTTTAAAAAAGTAGTAGTTAGGATATAACAACTTAACTATATTTTTTTTACCGCAAAAGGTATGGCAATGGAAGAAGAATTCGAATACGTGTCCTACGCTTGCGCGTACTGCGGCCGCCTCAACGCCGCCAGGAAGCAGCGACCCACGGCGCCCCTGTTGGCCACTGCGCCCCCGAGAGCTCTGCCCGCGCCTTCCAGATTTAATACTGGTGAGATTATAAAAAACAATATATATATTTTTATATTTTTCACGATTTTTTGGTGGTTTTTTTAATGCGTTTTTAGTTTAAGTATTGTCAGGTAATAAATAATACATAGAAATATAATCCATGAGCTCATGAGATTTTTCTGCTTCTTATTGAACAAGCATAAAATCTTCTTCGTAATAAAAAGACCGACCAAGATTTTTATTAAATTTGTGAACAAAGACATATCAAAACTCAAACAATCTGTACAGTCGTGTTCATAATCTGAAATATGCGAAGTTATGCGTTAATTTGTATCACATCCGTTTAACGCGCTATTCCGCCAGATTTTGCCGGGAAGTCTTTTAACCATTTAGCAAGAGAGAATGCTGTTTATTTATTTTTTTATGTGTTTTGTATTGAATTGTTTCATTATTCTTGTTTTTAGGTAGCGGCGATGATTCCTCCGCAGCCAGTTCTGGTAATGAGAGCGAGGAGGAAAAGGAGAATGAGAATACACTGAAACAATGCGGTGAGTTCCGCAAACTTTTTTTTACATGTTTTAAAGTATTAAACGCAGCGGCAAAGAAGACGAAACGATTGACGTTAGAATGATGGTCATTACAACGTAATATTGGTACTATATAGACTGATATAGTGTCATAACACTGGCATTGCATCTTGAGTGGCGGAACTCAAAACCGCCCTTTGGCTCAACACCAGAGCGAAGATATCGAAATATAAATTTAAATAAATATTTCATTTCATCGAGTGAGGATAGAACCCACAACTAGCCGCGTTTACACACTTCATTCATACACTTTGTGCCCCTGCGCTACGACTGGTCTCAAAAACTTTGCTATAATATATATTTTCTTATTTTTCCTATTCTAGAAGGAGAACCGGATCGTCCCCCCTCCCCAATGGAGGTGGAAACGAAATCCGAACAAGATAAAAAAGAAGACTGACAGAATTGTTAATTATTTAAATTTAAATTAAATATATTAATAATACATATAACTTCAAACGAAAATCAATTTTGGAAATTCGTAAAGGTATCTTATGAATTAATGCCTTATTAATAAATGTAGTGTAGTTCTGCCTCTGTTTAAAGTTTGGAGTTTTAGGTAAGTGTGCAAGAGATGGCATGATACCTTATAAATTAATATAAACAATATTCATTTCTCTTGAATATAGTAATATACATATATGATACCGCCATTTTATAGCAACTTGGAAAAAAATATTGTAATTCAACCTACTTCTATCATAATTCAAAATGGCTGTTTGTAAAAAACAATATAGACATTTTTATTATTAAATATAAAAATAAATGCAATATTTATTGCACTTCAAAATTAATTTCAGTTGTATTGAAAAAAATATTAATTTTACATTAGAATGTTTAAATTTATACCATAGACAGAAAAAAGAAACTATGTTTATTGATAAGGATGAAGAAAAAAAATCATAAATAAAATGCTTCGAATGTTTGCTTTAACACGGTGTTCATAATTTATAACATTTAAGTAAACAATTTTATAACATTTCAAATTATGATATTTATTTAAAAATACTTGTCAATTTTGGTGAAAACTTCTAATACTTGTAATTTTGACGTAATTGAAAAAGTACTTTTGACATATACTATTGTAACATTTAGAAAAAGAAATACAATATAAATACTTAATTTTTTAAAATTATTATTATTGTAGTATAAAAATATTATGTTTCTGTATTTAAACTGTTCTTCGAATAATTTCATTTAACATGGCTTCTTAATAAAGATAATATATTTTTTTCTTATTCTACTACTATTTATTGACATAAAACATTATATTACTGTAAACTATAAACACAATGGTTTGATTCTCACTTGGAGCAATATTTTTTCTATTTTCCCCTTTGATAAGATGTGAAGTGCAGAGGTGAATTCTATCACCTAACACGCAGTGTCTCCAATTGCACGTTAAACGGGATACGGAGTGTCTTGACACTAGATTGTTTCGAGATGTTGCTTGTTAAGTAGTGGAATTGAACACCAAACTTTATCTTGTTACAAGAGCGAGGAAATGTTTATAATTCATGCTGTTGAGTGGGCAAATCGAACGCAAACCGTCGTGTTTACAGCCAGACGCTTTGTCGCTGCGCAACGACGTTAAAATTATAATTTACCAAATAGTCATGTTCTTATTGAATTATGTTTAACATGTTTAATTGTTAATTAAATGCCAACAGTATTTTCGTATATTTTCACTATATGTTAAATAAAGCTAGCTTCATTTTAAAATAGTATAAAATATCATTACTTTTGACTGATTTAACAGACTAAACTAAATTTTGAATTATAATTATTTATAACATTCTGTATAATTTGTTTTTACAAGTATACTATATTAGCATGTTAGTACTTTAAAAAACATCTACCTTTTTATATATAATTTTCTAATCATACGTAGACAAATATAACCAATTAATTATGTTTATTATTCAAAAAAATTGCTATTATAGCACTCTGTTTAAAGTCAAATTAAAAAAAAATTCTATGTATATATTAGTGTGTAAAAAGGTGTATTCTGTGAGGGAAGGTGAAAGATGGTTAAAGATTTTCCCATTTTGAAAGACTATTTATTATTCATATACATATAATTTACTTAGAATGAAACGCAGCAACTGAACGATGTTTGTATTTATTAAATATTAAATTTGACAACCCTAACGACAATTGCGGGTTTGATTCCCACTCGGGGGAATGAATCATTTGGCTTCTTCATTTTCATTGGTAAAAAGACAGCGCGGAGTTGAATTCCGCCACTCAAAACAATGTCTCGTAAAGTGGAGAACAGAGTATCTAAAGACTGGGTTCCCTATGCTGCCAAACTGTTGGAATTTTTGGAAATTCATAAAAGAAACTAAAACAACACATTAAAAATCATTGTAATAATTTTTTTTTCATATAAACAATAAAGTTGCGTTTCTTAGATTGTCATAGTAATTTATTCAAATAATATAAGTTATTTTGAATCTTCCTAGTTCTAGAATTAGACTTAGATAATAAACATGTACTAACAAATTCTGGCCCGCTACTTAACTTCTTTTACAGATAAATAGCATTAATAAAAAGTAAAATTAGAATTTCCGCATATTTAGAATTCTTTGAAAATATTAGTAGATGTATGATTTAGTTTAAACAACCTCACACACGAAACACTTATGCTTCTTTTGTCTATTCTTTATAAATCAAAATAATAATTTGTTTAACTTATTTCATATTCTCTGTGCAATAAAAAGATGTAATGACAATTAAAAACACTAACTTAATTTCTTTTTTTATTAAAATAACATATTCCAGTGAATGTAGTCAAAATATAATCATTAATAAAGAATGTCTTCTAAAAGTTGTGTTGTTACATTTTTTGTTTTTTTTGTCATATTTTTAAATGTTGTTTATTAAAGTGAAATTGCAATATTTGTTTTTGAATAATTTGTTCCACTATTTATACTAAAAATATTTACGCCTTACGATTCATCATATTATGCTACATTGATTATCTGTATATACTCGAAAACTTAATCTAGTCAATTTCTTTAAAAAACGCATTTGATTCGTTTCATAAAAAACTTTGCCCTAAACATTCCCTTTTGTTTTGTTTTCGCGTAAATATAAGATTGAAAGATAAAATAATTAATAAATTGCACTTATCGGATATTTTTTCTCAAATGTTATTATAATAACATTTATTTATATATTTTTTTCAACGTTTCTTCCTACATATTCATTCCAATTAGTTTTTTGCAAATTGATACGAAGACAATAACTGTTATTACAAGAGAAAACTGTTTGGAAATGTTTTAGTTATTTCATTTACAGATATTTGAGAAAATAATTGTTATATAAATATCAAATGTTATTAATTCAAGCAGGAATTCTCAATTGTAAATATCAAGACGTCAAGTGAAGTGTTGTTAAATTTGTTATTTATTGCTTGTATCGTTGGTTAGCTGTTTTATAACGAACTAATATACTGTAAGCAACTAGATTGTGGAGTTTTATTTTTATGTTTCCCAAGTGTTTTTCTCTTTTTTGAAGGTAGATAAGTATTTAGTAAAAAAATAAAGACTTAATTTTATATGTATATTTTAAATTTAAATAATAATAGTAAATAGGCCTTTGTAGTTCTGGAGGTACTGAGTATGAGTGGCGGATCTCAACACTGCGCAGAGAAAGGAAATGAAAATAATAAAAAAATCATTTCCCCTAATGGGAATCAAACTCAATCTGCCGCATATTCAATTACACATACGCCAAGACTTGGCCTGAGGCATTTGTATTTAATATTTAGACATTTAAATTAGCTCCAATAAAGGATCCTTGATTATAGTATATTAGAGTGTACTTTGTGATCCTTGACCTATGACCATAGTCACTGCTGAAATAGAAAAACAACATAGCTGTCAACGTCATTTTGGAATTTTGATATATTATCTATCGCAATCAAAAATTCGCTATCAAATTTCGCAAGGCCGATATGAACATTTTTAAAACTAATAAATATTATACGATAACAATTGATAATAATTATTGAATAGAACGTTATAATATATATTTATCTTTCGCCACGCCTCTGTTATTGACAAGACAATTCAGTTTATTCACAGCCGCGGAGGCGTGAACACGCAGTGGCTTCGATAAGAAAACTTGGATTTATTATTTATTTACGTTTAAGTGGAAACAATGTCAGTGTTAAACAACTTTACAGTGTCAATAGCGAAGGGTATAAGACGTAAGTGTAATTTATTATGATATTATTTATTGATAACGATGAAAAAATATTGTGGTGACTATATTACAGCATTCCGGACTTAACGACATGAGAGTTGGCTTTTTATTTTTTTAGTTGTTTGCTTTTTAGTATGGAAACGGACCAAGAAATTCATAATTTCAAATTAAGAGTTGCAAAGTTTAAAAATATATTCAAGTACGAAACTAGGTCATTCACTCTTGTTACATATTTATTTAAGTTTAAAAGATAAAAGATTAGATGTGATTGATCGAATTTACTAAATAAAACTACCGTTATAACTACGATTATTTTTATGCTAAACAAATATAAGCTAGGCTAAGATATAAAAAAGAAACTGCTATAAAGTACACATTTTACTAAAAGCAATTAATATATTGCATACTACAGTTTGGTTTGACAATTTACAACAGACCTTTTGAGTCTTTTTATAGTTATTTGATTATTTAGTATGTGCTACATTTTATACATTAATACTACTGCTAAATATTGAAAATAGAAATTAGATTTTTTAACTAAACTACTCAGGTTTGGATCAATCCAAATGTATAAATTAAAAGTACTAGTTGGATAAGTTGAAAATGATATGTTGAAATGTTAATGATAATTTTAAAAGATAAAAAAATTACAGAACAAAAAAGTACGAACAGGTAAACAAATTAATGATGAAGTGTTTTTTACATATAAAAATATATCATCATATTTTTAAATAAAAGAAATTATTGTTATATAGAAAAAACACTTCAAAAACGTAAGAAAACAGCTTCAATAATACTTTAATCTCAAGATATTTCCTGTTTATGGACTTGCTTTATCTTTAGGCGAAAACATAGCACTTATTACAACTTAGCAGTAATTAAAATAATATTATGATTATGATTTTATATCTTTGAAATTCCTAGGTTAAGGTTTAACTAATTATAGAGTGTATTTACTAATAAAGATAATAAATAGAATATAAATTGACCATCATATTAAATATTTTTATGGTTAAAAAAATATATATTTTATTAGACTTTTAAGATTTTTAAGAGTAAATGTCACACAAAAATTTCAGTTCATGGTAATCTCTATGTCACAGTTTTTCCCACAAAGTAGGCCAGAGAGAACTTGGTGTCAAAGCAATCTATGCTTAACATTCTACCCAAATTGTGTGTTGAGTGGTGAAAACCAAAACCATGCTTTGACTTGCCGTTGCAGGGAAATTGGTATACTATATTTGCCTGAGTAGTTTGAAAAGCTGTTCTATAAGGCCTTGGTTGGTGATTAAAAGGTAATTTGGGGTTCAATTTTTCAATGTATCTTTCAATAACTTTTATTCTTATAAAGTTTCTATTATAAAATTTTAAAAAATATATCATCATTAGTTTTTTTTTTCTCTTATTGAAAATATGACACACTGAAACTCCCGTCTGTGTTGGAAAGATTTTATATAAGTACATATATTTCAGATAAGGCAATATTACTTTGAGTTCATTGATGAATAACAACTTTCAAGTAGAAATAAAATAATGAAAAAAAGTATTTATATTTTATAATCAAATGCAAAATTTTTATACTATGAACCTGGTAGTCTGGCCAGAAAGACTAGGATATTCTAAAATGAGTTTAATAAGCCTTTTGTCATAATAAATGCTAGTCACTTGGTAGTATTGTATGGCGGAACCCAAAGCTGTTTACTTTATTTATTTTAAATATAATAAACATACTCATCTATTACTGTCGAGCAAAATGGAATAAACCATTTATAACTTTTAAGAAATCATCATCAATCATTAGATAATAACGCTTAAGCAATTCGTTTTTTTCCCTTATAAAGTAAATAATAAACATGTTTTTGGTATGCAACAAAAACATGGGTATATATATTTAATTACTTAGATAAATATCGCGCCAGGCTTTTTTGGTGATGTTTTGAATTAATTATACCTAGTATATAAAAATGAAAAATTTGCAATGACAACAAATATAAAACAATGTTCTTTTTATTATTTTAGGTTAAATATATTATATTAAAATATATAGAAATTTGAAGAAGGCAATTTTGGTCCAGTACAGTCCAGTACAGTCCAAAACATTGTCTGCTAGTAAACGCGATAGTAGCGGACTCAATCCTCATTCGGGGGAATTATTATTTTGTATTAGGTATCAGAGCGAGAAATTAATTATTTTCATATTTCCCTATAGTGCACCGTTGAGTTCCACCACATCAAAATGATTGCAATGTCTAGAATAGTGTGTTTATAGATAATGGACCTTTACACATGTAAACGTGCCATGACTGTCTCAAAATAGATATTCATTTGATGCTAAATATAAAAAAATAAGTCAATTTAATTGTGAAAATGTCTCGTTATCACAAGACGGTCACGCGAGGTTCAATGTCGCGGTGTTATACAACGAGGAAATATCGCGAATTTTTTACGTATAATTTACCAACGAAAATTATAGATAACCTGATTAGACACAGACATTTAAAGTTATTTATTATTCTTTGTTACAAATGTTGTAATAATTTTTTGTATTGTGAAATTGAATTCCAATAAATTAAGCTTGAAATATTTTTATACAAAGTGAATTTTTAAAGCACTTTTGAAGTATCTAATTGACTCAGATTGCTGAGAAGAGTCTTAGATACTTCTTACTTAAGAGTACTACAGTAATCGTTTATATCATGTTTGTCATCATATTATTTGGATCCAGCTCGAATGTTGCGGAGAGAGATTAGACATGTAGATACTCTAAATAGAGATATTGCGTGTTAGTTGGTTAAACGTGTTTTCTATAGAGAGATAGAGTAAACGAAAGTATTTTAACATTTTTAAATTTTTATTTATGTCTTTTAAATCTTTATACATCTCCTGAATATTATTTTAGATTTAATAGTAGGGCTCGAACTGGTGCCCCTTATAGAAAGTAATTATTACATCAATTATTTTGACCTAGATATCTCACAATTGTAATGTTACATATTTATTAATAGCACGCAGGTTGATTGTCATATTCCCGCATTTCGAGAGTATACTCGTAGAGTGGTTTATTTTGGACAAGTGATTTAAAATTTATATAAAAAAACGACTTCCATTGTTTCTGACATTATTGTAAAAATTACATTTTTCATATATTTACTTGAACTTGATGATCATTGCAGTACTTAATGAAAAACACGTGATTACCTTTATCTATAAATCGTTAGTCTTGAGATCTAATATAACAAAAATACAAAACGAAACGATAACTCAGTGTTTAGTGTTGCAAAAAGATAAGGAAAGATAAAGGCCACCTGAACTGTTAATAGCATTTCAAATGTTTACAATTGTGAAGGTCATGTTTGGCAGTCATATTATGTGAGGATGCGTCGATTGCAAGGATTGTACCTATACTGTAAATATGTAACGTAATTTGGGAAATTCTTGATATTTTGTATGAACATTTCAAACTAATTTGAGGATTCTAACATTTATTTTAATTGTGTATTAAAACTAGGAAAAATAGACTGATATAAGTTTTTTTTACATTTCATATTATATTAGTGACGGAATACATTTATCGATGCGCATTAGATTTCTGTGTAAAAATATAAATAGCTATTTAATTAACTATATTGATTGTATATAATATAATAATTATTGCATCATTTCAAGTATAAAGGTCATAATAATTAAGACAATGATCGTTGTTATACGTGCGACTCTAATAATGAACACGTGTTTTTACATGTAAAAGCTGGGGTCTCAAATCCTAGCTCAAAGAACATTAGTATCTTTTTAGGGTTATGTACCTCAAAAGGTAAAAGGTCATACTTTAAAGTTTTACAATAGTTGAGTAATAACTGAAACATTTTTTATCTGTAAATAAGTATATGTAATTATGAATATACTAAAATTGTTATCAGTTTATTTTTAACGTTAAAATATATAAATATACATATTAATTAATAAAAACAACTCGTGCGAAATTTAACCTCTCAACCGTCGTTTAAGTTTCGCCTATGTCTCGTCTAATATAGGTTGACCGATGTAGACCGATTCACGGATTTAACGTAGAGAAACGTAGCAATGTCCCATCAATCCATAGTAGAAACCGGTAAAAAGAGCAGTTTTTTTACCGGTTTTTAGCATGCTTTATTAACCTTCAACTGTATGTGAGACTGTAGTGGTGCAGCGGTGCAACATATAATTGTAAAGGTGACGGTTCCATAACCGTCACCTGCAATGTGCGGGAAACAGCGCATCGCTAAAAACATATAAACTGTGTAGCTAGCTATCTATCCATGGATGCTATTTTTAAACACTTGTTATCGTTGGATTTGCTTGAACATTTGCACGCATGTCCGGTACCGATGACAACATAATATTACTTATTACTTAACATAGTATGAATCTGACGTCCATACCAGCAAGAATAACGGGAAAAATATATTGAAGCGGTTTATTTTTTTATTAATCTATGTTTAATCTGTTTTATTGTATCTGTTGAATCTGTTATTATTATACGATTGGTTATTAAGTTCTCTTATTTTCGCGCCAATATATTGTAAAATATTTAGTGATATTAATATGGAGTGGAATGATAAATATAACGAAATCGTTAAACGTTAAAGCTATCTCCTAAATTGCATTCCGAAGAATTCCAGTGTTTATCATCTACCCTCTGCCCTCACTTTGTACGCACCAACCAATTATTACCAGATTGTCTAATTATAGACTGGAATGGAAAATTACAAATGACGCTTTGGTTGAACTGTTACTTGAAGATTTAACAAACCCACAGGTTGGCTGGAAGGAATTTCTTAAAGAGATAAATCCACCAAAGCTAACTTATTTTACTGTGAAATATATATTTTTTATGTTGAATGCAATAAAGAATATTATAAAATAAAAATACAAGGAAAATCTCACCAACTAATAGTAAAGTAGTTCGGTCCAGATCTATCCAGCGTCAAGTGATAATAAAAGTAAATGACTATTACACACTATCTCAATAATAAACACACATAAATATGTGCTTAAATAAGCTGATAGAATAACATCGGAAATATTATTTTTTCTAAAGAATTTCCGTACGATAAGCTAAGTAAATGGAGTTGTACTCGACGTGTCCATAGGTTAATTCAGTTATTGCTCAACACCAGGTTTTTAATTACTTCTTATAAGATTTATTTGACTTGCCATATTGTTTTGCAAGCTCATTTGACCCATTTCCCAGCATTAAGCTAAAAAAATTGAATTACAAATTTAGTTCCGATGACAATTGAATTATATTAGAACATATATATGTATTTACCTATAACGAATATTTTCGCTAATCCAAAATGGCGTCTACAACAAAATGGCGGATTACAAATTTTTGCACAACATTTTTTAACATGTACCTATTGGTCTATGAAGCGATAATTTAATGACATCATAAGAAATATGCTCTTTTACCGCTTAAGATAATTAAGAACGTCCAATTATTTAGTTATCTTATTTACTAAATAAAAATAACCTAGAAATAAATGATTAAATATAATCATTCACTCAAGTGAGAATCGATCCCACGGCCATTACGTACATCGTCAGAAAGTTAACTGTCATATTTTTATTATTATATTTGATGTTTATTTTTAGAGTCAAGATTATATCGTAAATATTAATAAATATAAAACAATTGTATTATTGTTTAAGATAGCGCTTGTGAGCGATACTAAATAATAAAGCCTTCCAAGGCTGATCAGTAGGTAAATGGGACATTTTATCTTTTTACTACGCATTTTCTTATTTTTTTTGTATTAATCTTTTTGTTATTTACCTAATTATTAAAATAAGTTTATCATTTAATCTATGTATATATAAAACTTTATATTATCAAAATTGTGAATGCAAAAAGAAAGCCGAGTTCGGTGCAAACATGACGTTTTGATAAGATTATCATTAAGTTAATATAAGTTTTAAATATCAACTTTTAAATAACAACATAGCAGTAACATTGTTACGCCCTAAAATGTTACGCCCTAAAATGTTACGCCCTAAAATAGACATTCCCTGTACAATTATTAATATTTGTACAGGGAAATATTAAAAATATATAAATATAGTTTTAAAGTAAATGCTTCCTTTGCAGGTCTTCGTCAAAATAAAGATTTATGTGAAAGAGTATCTGGTCTGTCGCGACGTCAGCACGATGCAGTTGAGCCCCGGCTGAAGATGCAGAAATGCCTCATTGTTTCGAAAGTCACGAGATATGAATATGAAAAGTATGTATATATTTTTATTTAAACAAAAACTATACATTTAAGTTTATGTATGTATATATCTTACTGGGTGTTGTCAACGGCTTCGCTTGTGTGATGAAAGGGACGAAACGAAATCGTGGGTGGCGGTGATCACTTATTCGGTGGCCTGAACCCTCCTTTTTTTGGACATGTTGTCAGATCTATTGACCTTTACAGCGGATGCGAGTGGGCAGGGAAGAGAGTGCTCTGTCCCTCGGTCCCCTCCGTTCGTTCACTTTGTCTTTTTATAAAAAAAATATAGATATTCAAATGTAATCGAGGCATATAAGTCAATCTGATCTAGATTAGATTAATTTAATTTTCACAATTTATTAATTGTGACTAATATAAATAATGAAAGATGATAATGGTAATGATGTACCTATAAAAAAAATGTAAATAAAATGTATACAGGGCGTACAAATTATCCTTTATCCAATAATATGAGCACGATTGACGGTCGTAAGTCGGGGTTCGAGTCCCACAAGAGACATCCATACAGATGTCGCTGTAAGGGCCAATAGGACTAACAGCATTAACTTCAAGTCAGAAAAAAATGCATTAATATGATGTTTCTTTATTTTTTATCCAGGCACAGTCACGACAACATACCGGACGCGGAATTAGAAAAGATTCTAAGACAAAGGGGGTCCGATTACGATTCAATGATAAGTATACATAGAGAACAAAAAGCGTTTGAGGAAAACGTCGCGAAAAGTCTCAAAGAAATGGGACTACAAGTCGAAATGGCTAGCAGGTGAGATAAAACGCGGCGTTGAGTTCCGTCATTCAACACGCAATGCTTTGATGATTTGGCGGAAAGTGGGAAATGATAGTGTGTTAATGGGAACGGAGTGTCTTAACACTGTACTCCCAGGATCCCTCTGTCTACCTTACTACGTGCGGGTTAGCTAAAACGATATTACCTATAAAAACGATTATTTTAGGTAACATCAGTGAAAAACCCTATAAGAAATGTATGAATTGAATATTTACTTTAATGTAGATAACAACTGTCTCAAGGTTAATATAAAAGTGATAGAAGATAGTGTAAATGAAAATATTTATATTATTATAGGTACACATTAAATTAAAGTTTATCCGAGAGGTTAGCGTGCAGGCACTGCTGCGGGACTGTCTACATCTGTCTGCGAACGTGATGGTTGTGGGTTCGACTCTCACTTGTGGATAGGTTCATATTTTTATTTTGTTAATGTAAATATTGTGGAACGGAATGTGTTGACACTATGCTACCTACTCTCCGCCGGGGTTGTGGAAGAATTCTTGGCTCCCATAGTCCCGGTCTGTGGCGGTCAAGGAGCAATTAGGTCAATTTAGTGCGTACCGGTAAAAGAGTTTCCACATAATAAAAAAGTCTACTTACTCTCTTTACCTGCTATATGGGGTAGGTAAAATAAATAACGTTTATTTAATGCCATATAAAACGATTTTAATAGATTTTTAAAATTATATTTATTAATGTTATTACATATTTTTTTCACAGACTAACATACAACGATGAATTAATAAGTTGGTGTGATGTGGTAGTGCCTTGTGGTGGAGACGGTACCTTCCTTCTAGCAGCTTCTAGAGTTAGAGATGCGAAGTAAGGGAATTTAGTATTCTTTTTAGTAGTTATTATCTCCCTCTTACTTATATTTTTTAACACATTTTCTGCATATCTTTAATTAAATAAAAAAATATATTAAGAAACTTCATAGATTTTTATAAATTTTCCATGTTTTGAATGTATTTAGGATTACCTTGCAATAATAAGAATAATTTTGTTGCTACGTAAATCTACTAAGGTATAAATATTAAAAAAAAATATCATTTATATTTTCTTAGGCGCAAAGTCTGAGGTAAATTGTAAATAAAAATTCTACGTTTATCACAACTAAACTAAAACTAAAACTAAAACTAAAATCCAGCGGAAAGTGAAGAACGAAAGTGTCTTAATGGGAGCACGGAGTGTCTTACCCAGGTTCCCCCTGCCTATCCTACTACATGCGGGATACAGCGTAATCCTACTAAAAATTTACAGAGATATATTTTATTTTTTAAATTCCAGTAAACCAGTAATAGGATTCAATAGTGCCCCACACAAATCGGTAGGACGCCTGTGTTTACCCACGTGGTGTTCAAATGACGTGAAGGGTGCGTTTCAAGCTTTAAAGGAGGTAGGTTCTAATTTAAATTTCACAATTATTATTTTTTTATCAATATTTTATGAGAATGTGAAGATAATAATGAAAAAAAAACGTGAAAAAAACTAAATATCGCTCTTTAGAGCAAATAAGGTTAAATTTTACACAATTTTTAGGGCAGATTCTCGTGGATGAGGCGGTCCAGGATAAGAACAACAGTGACAAGCGAACCTAAACTATTAGAAACTATAACGCCCGTCGATTTGCACACGTTGCATTATTGCAGGTAAATATATTGTATTTGAAGTTTATATGAAATATGTATAGAGAGGGAAGGATGGAGTGAGAGACTAGATTCTGTCTGGTGGCAGGTAGTTAATAGATTTTATTATAAAAATAACTTTATACATAATTTATACATTTTTAGATACCCTCCAGTGTCAAATCCAATGGACAGTACAGATACGAAAAATACAAATTTATCTAAAGATGACCCAAATTCCACATTGGCAACAAAAGTTTTACCATTTTTGGCGTTGAATGAGGTATATATTTTTTTCATATTTTTTCTTCATGTCTACAAATTACAATTTAGATAGCTTGGTAAATGTGTTTTGTTTTGTAATAAAATAATATCAAATGTTACAATTGTTAATATTAGTATATAATAAAACAATAAAATATATAGTTTTTCTATCTCTTCTTCTTATACTTTTCAACCGGTAAAGGTAAATAGAGCAGGCCCGTTAAGGACTATGTTTAACTCGCAAGAATAAACTGCATGCTTATTTTTCTGTCTATTAATATTCGGGCGGAAAGGACCAAGCGAGTAGAAAAACTTGAAATGAACAAAGAGATTTGTTCTAGGAAATGGAGCGAAGTAGTTACAACATGCAAAACTGTTTCTTTGTGGAAATGTAAACTTACTTAAAACAAATTCGTTCCGTCAAAGCATTATACACTCATTCCTCATATGTTTTTATTACTTTGTATCTTCTGTTTTTCCAGGTATTTATTGGAGAAAGCGTCACATCTCGAGTTTCTCTTCTCCGTTTGCAAATAGACAATGGAAAGTGGACGCACACGAAGAGCTCAGGTTTATGTGTCACTACCGGCACCGGCAGTACTTCCTGGCATTATAGGTATTGCTGTCCCTTTCACTCTTGTACGTTTCTATATTAATTGTAGGTTTGTCTCGCTCCCTCTTTGTTATTATATATACGATATATTGCGAGACCTAAGCTTTGTATTTGTGTAAGTCAGATTTTTTTTAAATAACCTTTATTTTTAGAAATCAATAAGTCCAAATAATCAATAACTCCAAAATAAAAAAAATATCATCTCTTCTACGTTAGACATTGCATCCTAGTAATTTTTGAACCACAGATTGTCTTAACACTGGTTTTTCTCAACGTGTTGTATGCTTATAAAATATAGTCTATGAATTTATGTTTATCTTTTGCCATTGCTATTTTTATATTTTTGATTTGATGTCTTTGTATTTTGGTTTATAAAATCTATTTATTATTTCAGTATAAACTGTCTAAGGACGCATTCAGTGTTAGAGCTGATGAAGATACTAGGTGAAGAATTTGATGTCAATATGGACACTACTTTGGAGAAAGCTCGAGAGGTCACCGAAAGATATAATCAAAAACTTATGTTTCCACCTGGTAAGTTAATAACAAGATAATAGGAAATAAATGAGCGTCTCAAATTTTTGGTTGTAGTGAATATTATGTTTAAGTTTAGATGGTCTGGGTTAATCATATTGTCATAATTTTAGTAAAGATTTTTTTATAGGGTTTTATCTATATGAATTTAAGTCTAATATAATCTGTGTGTATGTGTGCAGACAGCCGCTCGCTGGCGTACTCGGTGCGCGAGTACATAACGTTCGAGGAGTGGCCGGCGCCGCGTGGACTACGTGTCCGCGACCGCGCCGCCGCCGTGCGCGTGCGCTCGCACTGCACCGACGCGGGTACGTACAGCATGTATACCTTTTTATCATTTTATAGCTTCACGCTATATCCTACACACAGCAGGGCTGACAGACGAAATCGGAATATAGAGAACGGAGAGCTTTAACACTAAGACACTCCATTCCCCATTTACCACCGAATTCTGGATGATTTATGTGTTGAATGGCATAATTAATTTCTCATTTTATTTTTTCAAAAATAACAGAATAAATCGACATAAAAAATAAACTCATTTATTTCTAATTACAGGTCTAGTAGTCGACGGCAGCGTATCATTTCCATTCAACGACGGCACGCAAGCCTTGCTGGAAATACACCCGGAAGACTCCCTCATGACCGTACATATGGACGACTCCTTGCCCTATTGAAAGTGTTTGTGTCGTGGAACAGCGTCGGACTGTAAGGGCGACGGTTGCGCGTTCGATTCCAACTCGAGAAATTAATTGTTTTCAGTTCCTCGCGTTTAGTAACATGATGAAGCGCGGGGGCGAGTTCAATCACTCAACACTCAATGTCTCGAAAGATGGATGAAAAGTAAGGAACGAAATGTCTTAGTGTTAAATAAATTAACTTATCACTTTTCCCGATATATGCGGCATACAGCATTTAGCTGAAGAAAATGAAGATGTTTCCAATTTTTTAGTGACAGTTTCACTCTGTTTTCCCATTTCCCAAGTAACTAGCGTCTGATTGTAAATACGACGGTTTTAGGTTTGATTCCCACTCAAGAGCATGATTATGTTCCATCACACAACACTTCCCAATTTTGTGTGAAAAACAAGAAATCTAATATTTTGACACTAGTTTAGGGAACCTGCTACATACAGGATATAGCGTGAGCTAAAAATATATTATATATATTTAATCTAGTTAAGACAAAGCGGCGTTAAATTTCGTCACTTCAAACGGAATGTGGAGAAGAGGGAGGCCTTCCTAATATATCTTATAAAAATGTATCTTATTTACACATAGCTGTGTCTGTAGCCTAAGACTGAGATTAGTTAAGAAAAATGCCTTATAATTGTTTTTTTGTAAGTGATATATTTCTATAAATAAGTGTAATTATTTACTTTTATTATGAATTAAGACTTTTTTTCTGTTTTTTGGAAATTGGTTTGTAGGTGGTTTTTAAAAATGTATGTATATTTCATGTTGTAATAAGAAAATAAAAATTTGTACTTAAATTTATGAAATTAAGACATCTTGTAAGGATTTTTTAATTTTTAAAATATAATATAAAGAAATTTAAAATAATTAGAAAAAAATAATTGAATACATTTTTTTAAATAATTTGAATTTATTATAAATTTGTTAAGAAATGCTGTCTTTAAATCACGCTTAATAGTTAAAATGAATTATGTTTCACTGTAAGTAAAATCTACTTATTATAATAGTTCGATCAATTTATGTCTTTATAATAAAACAAGTTTACCTGTCGTTATTTTGTTGTTTTATTAAGAGGGTTGTATGGTACAGCATCACGCCGTATCCCGCATGTAGGATGGTAGGCAGAGGGAGTCTAGTGTTAAGAGTTTAAGACACTCCGTTCCCCGCTTTCAGCTGAACTATGGAGGGATTGCGTGTTGAGTGGCGGACCTCAACCCCGCGCTTTGCCACACCTCCACACCAGAGCGCAGAAATGAAAATATAAAACATTTTATTTCCTGGAATAGAAATCGAACCCACAACGGTCGCGTATACAGTCACACGCTTGTGCCCCTGCGCCACGCTTGCCTCTATACAAAGAATAATAGAACCAGCTATAGAAAAAAAACAACCCAAAATATTTTAAAATCAGTATATTTGTTAAAAATTCGTACACATTTAACATAAATCTTATAAAATAACGTATTCGATATGGTTCCAGACCCCCATTGCAACTAAATAAACTAAATAGTCGACTAAATCAATGGAGTTATCAAACTCATATCAAATTTCGTTGTTATATGTTATCATTAAGTATATAGGAAGCGAAAGCGTTTAAAAAGGCTTAATTATTTACTTTATATTAGCACCTATATCGGATTTACTGGCTACTAAAAATAATAATTAAATATGGCATCCACGTGATGAATATTAAAGAAACAAAAATTATGTAATAATAAACTGTTTATAATCACAGATTATATTTTAATACCATGAATAATATTAAAAGATTTTTAAATTAGAATTCCTTTTCCCGTTTTTATCTGTCAATATCAATTTATATTTTTTTATTATAAGACAATATAAAATGTCAATATTGTTTGACAGATATTAATGAACTGTGGCATCTATATAATCTGTGAAATATAAGAGGGACCTCTAACCATATATAGATATAGTTACCACCACCAAAATGACTTGTATAGACTCGAATAATACCAAATGTAGGCGAAAAAACATTTGAGATAGATCACTCTGATCTCTTCTTTCACCTATTTAAGTCTAAAAGATATTATTTTTTCGAAATCTTAAGGAAAAAATAGATATTTTCTTAAGTGAAATATGACATAACTCAAGTCAGGCCTATATATGATTTGGTAATAATTAAAATGACGACAATTTAAAAAGATCCTTAAGTATGTCCCCATAAAATATATGGACATTTAAATCCAATTTGTTAGTAAAACGTTCTTTTCCGAAATATTTAAGAAAATTATTAAACGTTTTAGTCTATACGAGTCAGTATTAAGAATATAACTAAAACAAAATCACATCAAAAAGTGAACAGCGTCAGCTATTCTCACTATTAAATATTACGTAATGTAAGGCAACCTTTTTTAAAAACTAAAATAAAATATATCAGGACGGATATATAATGCACGAATTATCACAAATTATTATATTTAAAAAGATGGACTAATAATTAAATTATTGGTAAAAACCTAAACATGACTGAATCGTTGCGATCTCTGAACACAACATTCTATTAAATAAAAACTAAAATAAGTACTTTTAAATACATACATATGTTAGAAGAATTAAAAAAAAAGTAATACTTTCACTCAAAACACTCAAGACACTATATACACTCGAAACAACCAAGAAAATTTTATTTCCCATTATAATAATAATTATTCGTTGTAATCTCACACGACCTAATAGTTTGCTATACCCTATCTTCTGTCCTTGTCTATCTCGTACTAAATATCGTATGTCTCTTTCACACGTCGGGTAAATGCTCCTAGTATTGGCAGTTAACTTGTATGTGAGTATCGAGTGTCAGTATAGGGGCCACTGTAGAGGGAGCTACCGGTTCGTGAATACGTTTTAGGGTTCCGTCTTCTCGCTAAGATGAAGGCAATGGCAGCGATCACGCAGATCATTAATATGACACCTGCGACACAAACACCTATGGCGAAGTTTCTGTTAGAAATGCAGATTTCGTCTTCATTCTGTAACAAAAAATATTTATTAACCGCCTAGGTACTGTAAAAGAAGGAGATTATCAATTCGACTGCATTTTTTTATGTTTGTTACCTCAGAACTTTTGAATCGGTAAACTGATTTTGATTACTCTTTTTTATTTGAAAGATAATGTGTGGCTTCCTGTGTGGTAATTTGGTCCATTTCTGACAATGGTTTCCATGAGCAAATCACATAAGGTTTAAATTTGCATTACGTATGTGCGCTATACATACACATTATACAAGATTATATTTTCAATATTTCATTTAAAAAATACAAGCCTTAACGCTTTAAAAATACAAACCTTAACGCTAGTGACTTCGTCGTTCTCCGGCGAGTCCGCTTCATTGACGTAGAGTCCGGAGAACACCTCCACAGTGGCCGGGGAGCCCTCGTCCGATTGACGACGCACACGGTTCTTCTTGTGGGAACATGGCTCCTAGATGTGAGAATAGAAAAGAAAATTACATCGTGGTCGTCGCATTCGCTTATACCAATAATCGACTCTCACTCGAGGAAATGAAGTATTTAATATTGTTATATCCTGGCTCTGGTCACGAGGCAAAGCGCTTTGTTGAGTTATCCCTCCAAAGTTGTGTGTAAGTTTTAATAGGAACGGAGTGTCTTAACAAGGGTTTTTCAATTCTCTCTGCCACGTGCTAAAACAAATCGAATCTACTACCTCAAAAGCCTAATACTTAGAACCACTTACGCAATCCGTAGGATGATTTAAATCACAGAGTTTAATTTCACATGTGTAGTAAACACTGGCAGTGTAGGGAAACTTGTGTGCCGGGAACGACACTTGGGCTTCTTGCTTGTCTTTTGAGTATTGGAACAGCCCCATAATTTCACCGTCGAGGGGGCAACTGTCGATAAAAAAAAGATAATTAATTCTCTTCAAATATTCATTTAAAAAAAAACAGTTTTTTTTCTAAATGACTTAAGTACTTTTATAAAAATAAGGATTATTTTTTACATTATCTATATATATTTTTTTGTTACTTGGACGCTTTTCAAGACTTGCTGTCTCAAATTCCTCTAGGTAAAATTTTTATACGTTTTTGAAAAAAACATTTTTGTTTCCTAAGTAGTCAATCACATATTAAAAATAAAGAGTATTTTTTACATTCATTTGTAATAACATATTTTATTCTTATGTAAAGTTTTGTAATTTTATAATTTTTGCTAGCTAACGTGCATGCAAAAACCTACCCATCATCAGCAATCAGGCTCTGTTCAGCCCAGCCCAGGCCATCTCTGACCGAACATTCAGAGACTAATAGACCGAACTGCCTCTGCTTCTCTAGAGACACGACGAGGGTGAGGTTGTCGCCGATACGCACGTTTGATGCCACCTGGAATGAAAACGTGATACTTTCATATATTAACTTTTTTTATTTTTTAGCTTAACGCTGTATCCCGCATACAGGAAACCTAGTGTAAAGATACTCCGTTCTCACTTTCCGCCGAATTATTCTGGTATTGCGTGTTGAATGGCGAAACTCAACGCCACGCTTTGCCTGCGAGCGAGGGAATTCATTCCTCCGAGTGGGAATCGAACCTACACTCGTCGCGTTTACTGTCAGACGCTGGGCCGCTGTACTGCTTTGAGGGTCAGACTAATTAACATGCTTATACAAATTCTTACCTGTCAAGAACCAATATCGTTGTTAACAGACTCTAATTTTTTAAGAAGAAGAAACATGGATGTCTTCTAAGAAAAGTGTAAATAATACAATTAATTATAACCATTTATGTTTTCCACAATTCTGACGAATTACTTCGAAGTGGACTTTGAGATGTTAATGAATCTATGTAAAAAAACCTTTGGTTAATATTAGACGTATAAAGCTTAGATATTGGTTGAACGTGATAATATTATGAACTACTAGTAGGCCCGGACGCGGCTACGCCCGCGAAAATATAAGCCTAAATAACTAAAATAAGTTAAAAAATAATAATAAGTGGAGATTTATTATTAGAAAAAATATCTGAGTAACCGAAATGAACAAACAAAAGAAGTAAAAGTACCTAAAGTTTGCCGTGCGCGCGTCATAAACATTTTTCTATATTAAATAATTATTAATTTTTACGAACAATATTAAATAAAATCCCAAATGATTAAAATTACGATATTTTAAGTGCATAACA
Source organism: Heliconius melpomene melpomene (assembly GCA_000313835.2). Lineage (NCBI taxonomy): Eukaryota > Metazoa > Arthropoda > Insecta > Lepidoptera > Nymphalidae > Heliconius > Heliconius melpomene. The sequence goes on along the minus strand of HE670292.1, from coordinate 31,030 downwards.
TCGGTATAGACAACAGAACTGAGATAAATTAATTATAAGCAGCAAATAATTAAACAAAAATTAACGGTAATTCGAAAATATATAAAAATTAACTAATCCATCGAACTCATCTGCCCGGTGCAGTTCGCGTCGGTCATACTATACCACTCGTAGGCTAGGTCATTTGGAATCAGTGACATCTTAATTATTTATTAGAATGTTATACAGTAAACCATAATTTCAATCTAGATGAAATGCTAAAAGTGACTATTATATTTATTTTCATAAGGATGAATATCAAATTATAGAAATCATCTAATTTTTGTTAATGTATACAAATCTATATCGGCGCGCGCCATGTACGCGTTAAGCAAACTCATTTTGGGTGACGTTTTCTTAAAACAACAAACTTTGCAAGCCGTTGCTTAGCAACGCGTAGCGACGATTGTTATTAACATGGCGGAATAAATTGCTTGTCAAATTAATTATTTTAATATATTGGTATATATCAAAAATATTACAAATATGAGAAAAAAAAAGTATCCTATGTTTATCCCGGGACCCTCAAGTATCAGTAGTATGAGTATTTTATCACAATTAAATTAGCGGTTTGGCCCTGATTGCGTAAAAGACAGACAGACAGACAGACAGACAGACAGAGTTACTTTCGAATTTATAATATAGGTATGGATTGTTTGGATTTGGTCAATTCTTTGTGTTTAAGAAGTAGTTCTTTGTTACAACGTGAATTTAAAAAAAACTAAGGGTTTTATCCCTATTACCTCTTTATCTTCTGGATCCCCCTTATAAATCTTCATGGTGACGGATGGCAACAGTCCTGACTCCTCGTCGAACTCGTCGCTGAAAACACATATATAGCAAGATTGTGATTAAGTTAATTTTTACCTAGTATTAAAACACTTCGTTTTTCAATTTTCGAGACATTGCGTGTTGAGTGACAGAGTTCAACGACCTTATCTTATTACCAGAGCGAGGAAACGTGAACAATTAATTCCCCTGAGTGGGAATCTAACCCCCTCACTTCAGAGTTACAGCCGAACGCTGTGCCGCTGCGCCTCGATGACCTCAATTACTTAGCCAACTAATAATATCTACATATAATGTTAAAGCATAATAGCATCAAAAAATTACCTATCATAATTCCCATTCGAAGTCAGCCTATCAGCATGAGGTCGGTGCAGGTGGTACAGCGTGAGGTCGCGCCGCCGGTACCTGCAGCGCACGTGGTACCCTCGCCCCTGCCCCGTCACCAGGCGGAGGTGAGGCTGGACTATTATATTGTTGTAGTATTCCACTGTACCGTCGTCCTGTGAAGAAAATGGTGATTGTAATGAGATTGAAAATATAGAGAGAGCTTAGTGTTAAGACACTCCGTTTCCAACTTTTCGCTTTATTTTGGTTTTTAGCAACATAGCGTCTAAAGGTAAACGGTGATGGTTTCCGATTCGATTTCTTGCTTTGAGAAATTATTTATTTTCGTTTCCTCACTTTGGTAACTAGACGAAGCGCGACATTCAAATCTATCACTCCACACGTAATGTCTCGTAAATTCGTCGTGCTCGTCGTGCTTAGGGAACGGAGAGTTTTTCTCTTAAGGCAAAGTTCCCTACCCTATTATTTACAGAATACAGCGTAAAGGCAAAAAAAGAAATATATTATTATTATCCAGGACATAAACTAGGTTACTACGAAACTATTACAATCCACGGACAATCAATAGACCTACTTTTAAATTTAAACAAAAAATGTTACTAATATCTATAAAGTCGTTCAAATGAAACACCTGTCCAAAACATCTGTACAGGCGACCGGATGTACGCTCAGAAAGCACCCTAACACATTAAAAAAGTGAGACGGAAATGGACTCCGATCTGTAAGTGCAATAAAAAAATGTTGAAGAACTTAAGTAAAAAGACTATGTTAATTATATTGTAATTCTTAAGCATTAGCATTACATTTTTATAGTAACTTTTTACTCTTTAAATTACAATATAAAATAACATTTTATTAACAAATATGAACAATGAAGAATTCTAATTCTTAGTAGTTAACAGATAATAATTTCATCGTATTTTTTATTTATTATTCAATACGCAAGTATCCGTTTCCTTCCGATGAACATCGGATGTGACGTCACCTTTTGTGTCCTTAATTTTTTTAAAAGCCTAGTAATTCTTTAGGCTCAGAATACTCAACCAGCGTGGTCCGTGGGAGCGTGGTGTTTGAGCTGTAATAACGAGGGTTATGGGTTCGACTGCAATAGAGGGAAAGAATTGTATTCATTTTCCTGCTTTGGAAGAGACATAGTGCAGTGTAGAGCTCCACCCCTCCACGCAATACTATCTCGAATGCAGGCAGAAAGCTAAGAACGAACGTAATTTTTATGTTTGTATTCTACGCTTATATATATAAATTCATAATTGATAGAGTGCAAAAACCTTGAATTTATCTCTAATTTATAGCGCCAAAATGACGAATATAATAGGATCCGACAAAAATGTGCAACATAGCGGTATTAACATTTTTACATTTCTAATTAATTTAAATATTTTTATTTAAAAAGTCCAACAACATTTTTTAGAAATAGAAATTCTCTATATATAAAAATATATAAAAGAAATAATAATTGGATGAATTAATATGTCAGTAACAGAGTCTATTGGTACAAATTGTAAAATACTCTTTGTGTTAAATAGTTAATTATCGAGGAAAACTATAGGCTATATTATATGACGTTAATAGTTTCGATGTAACTCACTGTGCCTGCGGTCAGAGACACCTCCCGCACTTGAAATGTATCATATTTCATATACAACTTTTAGTTACTTCCATTTGACCACGCAATGAGTTGACCACAGATAAAATAAAAATATTTAAGAAAGAATAATACTGAATAATTCTGACCAGTACACTATCTAACATGTTGTATATGGCTTCATAATTAAACAGAGCAGTCTGTCTGCAGAGAGCTCAAAACTATATTCTAAGAATAATCACCGCCCTTATATGCGCCTCGTAACTTTGAATTGCAGTATGCATCGAGTAATCACAATACAGAGGGAGAGAGAGAGGCCAGAGAGAAAAACAAACATATATCACTCTGAGTCTGTCGTGGCGCAGTGGAGTTACATCTGACTGTTAACGCGATGGATATGGGTTTGATTATATTAAATTTATTTTTTTCCCCTCTGGTAGACAAAGGGAGGCGTTGAATTCCACCACTCAACTCTTGTAGAGTTCGGCAGAGAGAATTTCACTAGGTTTCCTCTGTCTACCCGCTATGCTATAAAAATCTTTATCAAAATACACAAAAATACTACTTTTTTATATTCAAAACTTGTAAAAAAGCTTACATTTCACAAAAATCTTTTAAACATTCTCCATATATATACACTTTTGGTAGGCTTACAGCATCAAGCGACCTTTTCCTGGCCTTCGCTCGTGGGCGGCGGTCTCTTATGAATATTAACGTGGACTCGCCTCACGCCTCACGCCTTACGTTTTAGTTTTATTTAAATACCGCATTTAATACTAACTGGTTTTCTTTATGCAGTGTGGAGTGTAAACTTTAATGGGTTTTAACTTTTTTTAGCTTTATGCTGTATCCGGCATGAATCAGTGTAGGAGGGAAGCCTATTGTTAAGACATTGCGTGTTGAGTTGCGGAACTTAACGCTGCGCTTAGCCGCGATACCAGAGAGAAAAAATAAAAATATTAAATATTACATTTTCTCGAGCTACGGTTGTGGGTTCTATTCTCAGTCGGTGCAATTAAATATTCTTATATCCTCGCTCAATACAAAATTTTATGTTGACTTCCATCGCTCGACTCGCATTGTCTTGAAAATAGGGAAGTGCATGGGGAACATAGTAGATATCTTAAAAGTACGATCCCTGTGCCTGCCTAGTACCTACATAAGTAAATGCGAGATTTATTGTTTAGAATACCAAAAATATAAAGAATACCTCTACAATTCATATAAAAACATCTAAAACAAAAAAATCCTTTCAAAATCAACAATAAATTGAAGATAACCATCAAACTGAGGTTATATTATACGTAGCTCGCAGGTTAACTTGGTAATTACAGATGGGCACAACAATGGGGCGAGATAAGCTTTTTACATGGTTAAGACATTAACATGTACATGTAAATACCTGTATTTACTATATATTTATATATAAATACATGTAAAATGTACTGGCTTTCCGCATTGGAGTTGTTATGAAGAATACCTACTTACCAAATGACAATGAAATCAGTAAATTATTTTTTTGCATAAAAACGTTTTTTTAACTTTACGCTTTATGCTATGTAGAGGGAACCTAGTGTTAAGTTTAAGACACTGATCCCCATATTCCCTTCATTTTCGAGATATGTTGAGTGGTGGAACGAAACGCGGTTCTTTGTCTTGTTAGCAGAGAAACGGAAATTGAACTTGTAGCCTTCGCGTATACCCACGACGACCTCAACAAGTGAAGTCTTAGATAAAAATAATTGCACCATTAAATTCACAGCCAAGCCAAAAACAAAATAAATAAAAAAAAATTACACACAGTTTAAAAATAAACAATTGCTCTTTCTTAAAATATATTCATCTCACGTTTTTTCAAACCACGTACTCTACCTATAAGGTGTATAGAAAAACCGCATCATATATGGTCAATACAAGATGGCTAACTTAAATGGATTGTCCACTGTGCAATCGTGACTTACCTATTTAAGATATTCACTTATAATGTGCAATAAATTCTTAGTGAAAAATAATTTGAGTAAAAGTAATAAAAAATGTAAATATTATTGTTATTAGAGTATTTTTCCAGTGTCTGACTATAATCGTGGTTATTAGTTTGGTTCTAGTAGAAAAGTATTGTTACTTTTTCTCGCACTCGACGGCTATATAATTTGAAGACAGCTATATTAGGCTCATAGAAGAATTTGCTAGTAATGACATGTATGATGATTTATTTAGGCTTCTAAGCACGTGTGAGTAAAATTTATCTTAATTGTCGATATTAAGATAAATTTCCCCAAGTTCCCAAGGTCCCAAGTTTCACTATAATCGGTTCATTCAATTTTAAAATATGGATTTAGAAAAAAAATGCAACCTTTATAAGGTCACTTTATCCGGATCACTCTTGATTGGTTTGGAATAAAAAAAAATTGCAAAAATATTATTCTTAAATAATAGTCTAGCAAAGTGTAATAAAAACACAACTTAAACATTAACACGATTTTATTTACAAAGCTTTTATACACATTGTTGTTTTAAACAAATATTTTAAAGAACCACAGTCCTATGCAAATAAAATGACAGAATATAAACAATAAATATCTTATCTGTTCCCATAAAAACTGTTTGCTTGTTAACATATGTCAATGAATGGGGAAGATTTGAAAAAAACTGTTTGATTTCCCTCATATTTATAGATAAATTTTGGAATTATTCCCACATAATAAAATGTAAACTAAGATAAAATGTTGTTAAATAAATAGTATCTTGTAAAAAATAAAATAAGGGAATCTAGTGTTAACACACTGTCACTGTCATTGCGTGTTGAGTGGCGGAACTCAACGCCGTGCTTTGCCACGACATCGAAACAGAGAAATGAAAATTTAAACTTAAAATAAATATTTCATTCCCTCGAGTGGGGATCGAACCCACAAGCAATCGGTTTACAGTCACACTTTTTGCACAAAATAGATTACACTTAATATTACAAAGCTAAAGAGTTTGTTTGGTCGATTAATTTTTCCCATTCCCTGTATAAAAATAGACAGAGAAAAGTAGGAAATAAATTAAACAATTATATAAGAATGAATAAGGCTCTAACAAGTTGTTTACTCGTGAAGACCTCCTCACGAGGGTCACGATCATGACATCATCACACCAGCAGGCAGCATTGTCATTACTTATATTAAGTTATATTTAAAGTATAATTGTTATATGGTGTCTGGTAAACAATGCTGTTTACTGTTTCTACCCGCATAGCAGGGTAGGCAGAGGGAACTTGGGAACCTAACCTTAAGACTCCGTTGGACTCCGTTCCAATTAGAACACCGCCGTTCCGAATTTTTTGTAGAGTGGCGAAACTCGTTACCAGAGCGGAGCATGAAAAGGTTAAATTCAGAAATTTGAAATGTCTCTTGGGGAACCTGTGTCCTCTCAATCAACTATACTATAGAAGTAATAACCCCCTACATACGTCTACAGTACAATAACCTGCCGCGTGACACGAGCTTCCTACTCGCTGTCTAACCATCCATTCCTATCACGCGCTTCCTTACTTACGTAATGGATAAGGTGGGACGTACAGTAAGTAGCTGATTTAAGTATCGATATTATAAACTGTTGAGGCCGTCATGTCGCAATGGGACAGCGCCTGGCTGTAATTAGAATGGTTGTGGGTTCGATAGAAATTCGAGGGATTGATCGTATTTAAATTATTTTAATTTCCACACTCTGGAGTTGATTTAAGGTTTGATATTATTAACAAACTTAAAAAATCGAAATTATCTGTTTGGCATATATATAAATATATATATGTGAGCAAAAGGTGAAGAACAATAGATAGTATATAATTATGTTTTACTTAATCCATTCTAAAAAGAATCCGAAAAAAAATATCCAAAAAATATTAGTTTAAGTACGTCGCCCATTGTATTTGTAATCGGTTAAAAGATCCCACATTTCGTTTACGACTTTGTTTAACAATCACAAGTGATGTTTGAGAAAGAACTGCTAATTGAATTGCGTTCTTGTGAAAGTATTGGAACAAACATTCGAAATTACATGAGATATTGAAGTGTCACGGCGTAGATAACAACATAACTGATGTCAAAGGTTCAATAGCCTTAAAAACCTATAAATTTAAATTTTCAACCAATATACGGAAAATGTGGCATTAATTTAGTAGTTCTTTTCTCTTTGCTTCAAGAAACTGTAGAGCTGAGAATGTGTATTCTTGAGATAAATTGTCTTAACTGACGGATAAACACACAGGTAACAAAGTAATCCAATAAGGGTAAGGATTTTAATGTACAGAACTCTGTGAAATTCGAAAAGGAATAACTAAATATTGAACTCTTTTTACCTTCCTAACAAAACACCAGAGATGCGTGAACGTTAGCTAGCATTATATTATAATATACTTTATAATATATTTGTTTCTAATATTTAAATAAACCTTAAATATATTTAAATATTTATATATTTAAACAGGATATATGTATTTCTGTACGCGTTGCACTTTACACGAAGCTCGAAGCACATATATATACTAACAATGGATATTCTAAGGAATTCTTATAATGATAAGTATATTAAGTATTGAATTCTTGAATTTAAAGATTTTATAACAACTTTTAAAATTAAGGTTATTGATTAAGAAAAGGCTTGATAGTAGTGGATTCCTTCACTGTTAACCCTAATCAGCTATTGCACTTTTTTATTTCCTTTTCGGTTTTATACAGTCGGAGTTTTTGTTTTTTCAAATATATTTTTATTTGTATTTTTAGCTTTACGCTGTTCATTGTTCCGCACATAGGCAAAGAGAGGAAACCTGGGAACCTAGTTAAGACACTCCGTTCCCATTATGAATTCTGGAGGCATGTTGACCGGCGGAACTAAACGCACCGTTTTGCCTCGACAACAATACGAAGAAATGAATCGTACCCACAACCTGTCAGACTGGCCTCGTACATATTATTTCTAGGTAAGAGGTACACGTTTTATATTTAACTTGAATAGGAAATAAAATATGAGTTTAAGGAGGCACTAAGAAATTACAGTGTTGCGGACAATACTCTTAGAAGTGAAGCTTGAAGAATTTATGTTATGGACAGCCATTAAATCATCTTTTGTATAAATAAACATTTTCTTTGAGCGCATACAATAATAAACTTCGTACTCAAATTATAAATTCAATTCAATATTAAATTCAACACATCTGACAGAAAACGCGACGGTCGTGGGTTCTGTTCCCATTTGGAAGAATTAAATTATTTTCATTTCTTCGCTCTGGATGAGAAAACATGCCGTTAAGTTCCGCAATTCAACATGCATTGACTTGAATTCGGGCGGAAAGTAGAGAGCGGAGAGTAACAATACTAAAAGTAAGTAAGTAAGTAAAAGTAAAGTTGTCAAGAACTCTCTTTTATACTTACCATTTCATATTTTAATGGTGAAAAAAAAAAATATTCACGCGGCATATAGTAGGTGGAGGGATCCTGTGTTAGACCTTCCTTCCCTACTTTCCGACCAATTTCCAAACATTGGGCGTTGAATGACGTAACTTAACGCCGCGTTTTGATAAAAAATATGCTAATATAGTTTTAAACATACTTACATTATCATTAGACATAGTATTGCATCCTTTCAGCGGCAGCGTGTACTGCAAGTCGCCTCTCGCAGAAACATACTCTCGCAGACACGAAGAGTTACTGCCGAGGCCCGCGGGGTAGACAATCCCATTGAATGAGTCGTATATACTGAAAATATATTAATTTGTTACTTTATTTAATATTAGAGGCAGACGTGGCTTCGCTCGCTTTAATTTATTTTTATATTATAACCAAAGGATAATGATTTTTTTCAAAAATAAATTTGTGGCGTAAAAACGTTATTAACAAACTTACGCCATTTAATCCGTAATGTCTCAGGTCTCGTAAATTGGGCGGTGCCTGGGAGTGTTTTAACACTATGGCCTGTACTTATGTTCATAAATACCGATTGAGATCCCGTTTTCATTCATACATTACAATCTATGTATAAAATCGAAATCTCAAGATTGATGTCGGAGTGGAGAGAGGTTTATAAATGGACGGACCTAGGTTCTTTTTGCTCACTTTATTTTGTCACATTCTGAATGGCGAAATATTTGCTTTTATAATAAAACGAGTCCTGCCAAATTATATTATAAATAGTATATAATATTAAAGAGTTATATTTTAGCGTATATTTTGTCAAAAAAACAAATTATATTTCTCAAAGGCAAGGAATTACTTCCAGTAAATCTTATTAAGTAACAAGGAATGTCGGAACTTAACAAACGTGAATTACAAAAAAACATAAGAATTTCACTGTATAGGAAGTATACAAGGTTCCTTATAGAGTACATATAATTAGGCTCATCTATATATGTTGTGAAGAACCTATAAAATTCTCCATACATTTGTGTTTAGATTTTTTATAAGAAATGATTTGATTAGCTTAGAAGCGAGAATGCTATTAGCACCAAGATGGTATGGTTGTTACGTGTTAACTATGACTGTAGGTTCAAATTTAAAGTACACTGTGACAATTATTATTAATGAAAATTAATTTGCCATTTGTTCCTGATCGTGATGGTTTTGTATTAATAAGAGGCCAGTGGTGGCTTAGGGGCACAAGGCAAGGCAAGGAAAAGGGCCTGTGGATTTGATTCCCTCTCGAGGAAATTAAAAACGTAATTTTTTCATTTCCTCGCTCTTATATCGAGACAAAGCACGGTGGTGACTTCCGCCACTCATCACGCAATGTCTCCAGAATCCTGCGGAAAGTGGGAAACGGAAGAGTTTTATACGGAACAGAGTGTTTTAACACTAGGTTCCCAGGTTCCAGTGTTCCGTCGTTATCCAACTATGCCAACATGGCGTAGAATACATTTATAACAGATTGTAATTATGCAGTTACTTACAAAAGCTAGTTTGTATAAAGTGCCTTGACCACTAAAACGTGAATCAACCACAGCAAAGCTGGTCATATGAGCCTTTAAGTTCTATTTTTACGTCCTTGCTTGGATAATATGCAATAAGAGAATATTTAATGGAGAATATTGCCGTATTTGCATATTATAATATGATTATAGTTTCTTTTTGAAAGAAAAAGGTTGTTTATCTATGGAATTTAAATCAGTATTTTTTGTAATAAGTCATATCTGTGTTAGATTCTAATTTTGTGATTTATCCATTTAATTTATATTATAAATTAAATTTAATTTGTATTTTTCCATTAAAAAAAAATAGAAATATTTATATTTACTTTTTATATAATAAATAACAATAAACACATACCTATTAGGATGAGGTCGAGTATGGGCGAGAGAGATGGTGACATGCATGTTGTCCTTCTCGCACGCGACCGCGAGGGTGTCGAGGGGCGCGAGGGGTGCTGGCCACTCGGTGACCGGTTCTGTTGCCGTCGCTACTGAGGTTGTAGCTAGTTCTGGAAAAGAATAGCATAAATATAACCTTTGGAATGTTAGCTGTGTGTTATTTGGATATTATGGATGAGGCCCATTGCCTCCAGAATTCGGATGAAAGTGGGGAACGGAAGTGCCTTAAAGAGAACAGAGTGTCTTAAAAAATGAATTGGACCTGTTTTTATTGAAGTTCTACCTAGTTGTGGGTACGATCCCCACTGGAGGGAATTAATTATTATTTATTAATATCTTCATTTCTTCGCTCTGACACCAAGGCAAAAGACCGCTCTTAAATTAATTGGCTATAGTATTTGCTATTTGGACGACTTTTCCAAAAGTCACAGATTCAAATTCATTATTTTTGAAACTTCTATATATAAATAGATATATTTCAATAACGTTTTGCTCCAGTGACTGAAAGGAAGTACAATATAACGGATAGTGTAAAGGCGGCGTCACGCTACACACGGTTCCGTGCTTTCTACTCTAATGTAATTAATAGTTCCTTATAATATATGATGATGGTGATGGTTGCGAGTTCAACTTCCGATAGAAGAAATGCTCGTAAGTGGCGTAATGGCGTGGTAGGCAGAAGGAACCTGGTTTTAAAACCATCATTTGTGTGTGTCTGTCTAGTTCGATCTTGCAACTGGAAGAAATTTTGAGGAGGACGTAAAAATAACACAGTTTCTTCTTTTTAACCGACTTCTGTAAGAAAAGGAGATTATCAATTCGACTGTATTTTTTTTTTTATGTTTGTTACCTCATAAGTTTTGACTGGGTGAAGCGATTTTGATAATTTTTTTTTTATTTGAAAGGTGAAGCTTCCCGAATGGTCCCATTTTTTTTGGTCCATGTCTGACAATGGTATCCATGAGAAAATTACATAAGTCTTAAATTTGCATTAGGTATATGCGCGACAAATAGACGAATAACTCAATGTCGCGCAAACCGATTTTGATGATTCTTTTTATTTACTTGCACTACAACCATTAAATATATACCATTTAATAATTCATTTCCTAGAATGGGAATCGAACCCACAGCTGCTTCGCCAAGACTGGCGTCAATTTCCAGTTTCCTACTCAGAGGAATAAATAATCTTCATTTCTCTGCTTTGATTAGCTTTACCGCTATTAGCGGCGTTAAGCTTTATTATTCAACACGTAATGTCTCGAAATAAAACAAAAACGTGGAGAGTGGAGTGTTTTGTTCTGCCTTGCAATTATATAAGTGAAATTAAATACTTACTACCTAGAATATTATGGTAACTATAATAGAAAAGGTAAGTACAACTATTATATAGGAGTTATTTTAACTTTTATGACCTCTTTAAGGAAAATTGATAATTATAAAGTTTAAAGTAAAATAAAATTAATAATTTCGCCTTATAATATTAAATACTTGAGGCTATCAAAAAATCTCTGCACTTCTAAAGTTGTATAAAACAGCATCTATTGCAAAAACCAAAACAAAATAAATAACAACGTTCGTTGAACTCTAAAATAACATAAAAACGATGTATTTTAGTTTCAAAAGAAAGATATTATTGATTCTTTTATAAATTTCGTTCAAACATTTTCCGGAAGATTGTTGTTATGTGAGTTTATTAGTCCTCGCCTGCAACTTTATTTACGAGGATTTTATGTCGTCAAATAGAAAATCCTGTTTCCCAATCCGGATCCTTATTCCCAAATAAGAATTTTGGGAAATCCTCTCAGAGCGCTCCTAGATACTCCTTAAAAGTCCCTCCATAAAAATCCCTAAAACCTTAACTTCCCTCAACTTCCTAAGGAGACCATTATCTTAGTCCGATCGTTCTGTAATTCATTCAGTAACGGAAGAGTTTTAAATATCCATAGACTCGTAGATTTTGTTAACTTGTTTATACTTTTTTATAGAAAAAAATTTAGACATAAAATTACATCATTTTTGTTTTCTCCATTTTTCACTCGATTAAAGAAATTATGAATATTGTTGGTTGGTTTTATAACTTATTACTAAAAAAATTTAACTAAATTTTTCAAGTGCCTTGCGAGTCATTTCATAGCCATTGCTCCAAGATGATCTCGAAAATGAGAAAATAATATGTAATATCTATATTAAATGTCTCACCGGTTTTAGAAGGTATCTGCTTGGCACGCGCGGTCGCCACCAGCGCCGCCATCATCACCAATCTCCACATTGTTCAGTCTGAAACAAAATGAAAGATTATTATATTAATGAACTAAATTTAATATTAAAGAAGCCGGTTTGTTTTAAAGTGTCACAATGTCTGACTGTTAACGTAACGGTTGTGGGTTCGATTCTCATTTGAGAATGAAGGAAATTAATCATTTTCATTTCATTATTCATCGTTTTGGTAATAAGCTCATCCGCAGCGTTGAGTTCCGTTCATCAACACGTAACGAGTGTCTTAACAATATAATATAATATGTAAGTACCTGGGTAATTGAATAGATCTAGGTATAATTAGTATTACCTATTAATATTTATTTTTTAAATGGTATCTTATTCCTAATGTTCTAAGTATTAAATAAATAAAGGGAATAGAACCCGAAATCCGAACTTTATACGTATAAGCTTTCTTATCACTGTACCATAAGGCACTTCTTAATGGCTTAGCAGTTCGTACATATATGTCGTAATACATATTAGAAAGATAAATTATATAATGTCTATCATTACCATTACTTCATCAAACGAGTTTAGTATAAGTACTAATGACATGTAGGGTGAAGTTCTAATTGCTAGGTGCGAAAGTAACAGATTCGATTTCTACGTAAGATTCTTTTGAAGTAATTATTTTTAGGGTTGCGTACCTGAATAGAAGAAAAAGAAGAAAAAATCCTATTACAAATTCATATTTGTAGATCATCGCACACAAAATGAGTGCACATACCCGCAAATTTCAGTTTGTCAAATTTAAGTTATTAAAGTTCCTCTTCCAGTTCACCTAAAATGAGGGTAATTTCTTAGTTTATTATATTTCAGACTTTCTTTTCGGGTCAAGTACGTTGAGTTCCGCTACTCAAGATGCAATGTTTCCGGAATTCGGTGAAAAGTGGAGCGCGGAGTATTTTAATACTATTCGTGTTCTGCTTATCCTGCTACTCACATGATACAGCGTAAAGCCGAAAAAAAGTCTTAATTACTTCGGTGTTTATATAATGTCCGGAGTTCAATTCCGCTACCAATCCAACTTATTAAAGAATAAGGAGAGCAGAGTGTTTTAACATTAAGTTTTCTTGTTTTATTCAAAAATACATTACCCACTTTGCCACAATGGCGAATTAATTTGCAATTATATTGTCATTGAGATTTGAACTGGTGGCCTTTAGATTATAATAGATCTTATCGATAAAGCGTTACTGGAACTACAATAGTCTTTTAACATTCCTAAAGTATTAAACACAAAGAAAATATAGATAGAAAAAAATTATGTTGCGGGAATTTAAACACCGTTCAAGGGGCGCGGGTTCGAATCTCACTTCTTATATTTTGTTAAATATTTTTCAAGAAAAGTTGTTGTTATTATTAAAACAATTTAAAACACATTTTTTAACTAATAATTAATACAAGTATATCGAATATCGAATTTATGACCTTCAATTTACATATCAAGAAGTTATATAGTGATATGGTTTCTTATTTCAATTTGAGCAGCGGTGCACTAGAACGGGGTATGTACATAAGCGCGGTCTTTATAAGTTCGATTCCGAATCGGGGAAATGAACTATTTTTATTTCCCTAATGGTGGTAAAGCTCGATGTTCATTAAGATTCTTCACTAAGCATGTTTTAACACTAGATGTAGTCCTGTCGTGGGATCAGGGACATAAACGAGAGATCGGAGTGTCTAGACACTAAGCTTTCTCTACCTATCGATTTAAAAATAGAAAAAAGCAATTTTAAATAAATAATTACCAATCTTATATATCGATATATTTAAAGTAGGGCACGTTAAGTAAATAATGTCGTAACTACAGCCAGTAACGAAGTCGAATTCTTTTGTATGTAAACTGAGTTCGTCTCGGCGCAACTGTTTAAATTTACATTAATTACACATGCTCTTAGTTCTTACTAATTTTGTATAAACTATGTGCAATAGATTTTATAAAGGAATTCCAGGTGAGGTCAGTCGTGCACAGTGGCACAAAGTGGGAATGTAAACAACAGGTCGTGGGTTCTCGACCCCCCTTGTGATGTCAACTGCCTTCAGAATTCTGCGGAAAATGGAGAATGTCTTAACACTAGGTTCCCTCTGCCTACCCTGCTGGTGTGATGGATAGAGCTTGACGCTTTATATAGGAATCCGTTATAGATTTTGCTCATACGTATATTTTAATATATTTTTATTAGGTCGAAATAAACTGAATTGGGCCCACTTGTCATAATTGTATCCTCATAAAATTTGACATTTACTTATAAATTATTAAGATTTTCTTTACAATTTCACGCTGTATCCCGCATGAAGCAGGTTAAGTAGAGTCTTGTTTTAAGACACTCCGTTCTTCACGCTTTGGAGGCATCACTAGAGAGAAGAAATGAAAATAATTCAGTTGCCCAAGTGAAAAATCGAACCCACTGCCATCACGTTTTCAGTCAAACGCCGTGCCGCTCCACTACGACCTTAATCTCTCACAGAAAGCTTTTTTATTTTAATAACTATAACATATCCTAAGCAAAACCTCCTTTTTTAAATGTCTTAAAAAACGCCCATCTAATATAAATAAATATTTGAAGTTCCTAGTACTCTTGCTCTACGTCCACGTGCCAGGTGAATGGTAATATTGTGTAATACTGCCCGTAGAGCTTTCTCTAGGCAACTTTATAAGTGTTTTAGACTAACCAGTTCACCTTCTAGGTATTAAGGTTAAATTATGATAAAAATAACTAATTATTAGGTCATTATAGATAAATTACGTCGTGGCGTAGAGGTACAGCAGTAAACGGAACGGTTGCGGGTTCGATTTACACTCTGGGAATGATTTATCTGCGTTGAGTTACGCCACTCAAAACACGCATTTCTAATATGAATATTACCAGACAAAATTTCTCGTTCACCACGTAATGTCTCGAAAATTGGGCGGATTATGTTGAACGGAGTGTGTTAACATTAGGTTCCCTCTGAGGGGAAGACAGTGTGAAGTAACAAAAATCTAAGACATACATTTCTTATATTATAGGTATTTTATACATCTATATATATTTTACATATATTTTAGTTATTTTATATATTATAATAATGTGAAGGATTGATCTAAATTCTTTAAATTAATTAGTACAAACGGTAGTTGCATGGAAGTAGTGTTTGATGCAACAACGACGAAATAGCATTTTTTACAAAAAAGTGCAATATACTTATTGTATAGATTCTCCTAGTCACTTTCTTAGCTTTACATTGTATCTCGCTTAGCAGGATTCGTCCATTCCCATTCTATTTTCCACTTTCTGCTGAATTCTCGAAGCATTGCGTGTTGAGTAGCGGGACCCAGCGAATCGCTCTGCCTCATTTCTAGAGCAAGGCTCTGCAGGGATTATATTTCCCCGAGTGGGAATCAAACCTGCGTCACGTTTATAGACGCCCGCTTCTAGTTACGAAATTCACTAAATACTTATTTTAATATACGATTTAATATAGAATAGGTTTCTATATATGAAAACTTGTAATAATTATATCCTGTTATTACCGACACCCACAATTATGTTTATACTTAGGCCATTACTTCTTCTTTGTATGTCATGCTTGACGGAGCCTGATTTCTTCCGCGTCGACGAACATGCGGTCATTTTTAACATTTTTTTTTATATATATTTTTCACGTAGAGTTTACTTTATTTGTAAAAATTTGAAATTTAAGTAATTAAGTGACTGAACGTACAAGTAAAAATGTTGATGTTTCAATGTAAAGGAACATTTTATATGTATTTCCTTTGAATTGAATCTTCTATCGCCCTGAATTCCTCGTTTTTTGTATGAGCAAGTAAGTTTAATAAAGGCAAGAAATTTAAGTCTCAAATTTAGGCAGAAGCGAAGTGTCTTAACACTAGGCTTTGTCTGCCTTCTCCTTTATACTGGAAATTAAAACAATGATTGTGGGGAAACCCAATGCGATCTTTTGTTTAGAGATGGGATGCGAGTAAGGGAACAGATATATTTTTAACCATTCCCCGGAAGGCACTCGACCCTACAACAATCATTTCAGCCAAGTAAGTCCAAATTACAACATGACGGTGTATTTTTATATATATGTAATAGATTCTCAGGTTTCCTCTGCATCTCTGGCTCAAAAAAACTGAAGTGACTGAAATATCTGATGAGCTACTGAAAATTGCTGGTACTAAGGTCCTCTACCCATAGAGAACCGTTGATCCGGTAATACACCTCGTATATAAAACAATTCGTCAATATTGAAGAATTTCATTCAATAAGTAAGTTTCACGCAACATTTCTCGATCCATCGTCCTTCATCATCTCATCATTACATAACCGTCCTACTTTCACATCTTGCTCATTTTATATATTAGCACCCTTTTTTTGTTTCAGATTACATGATTTAACATGTCCAAAACTACTGGGCTTAGAAAGTTGACATTTTTCATGTAAGTAGGTTAGGTTAGGGGAGCACTAGGAGAGATGTTCAGAGCTGGAAATTTCATTTAAAGTCTTAAAATCCATGCAGACAACGAATTGCAGGCGATGACTAGTGCTATCTGTATTAAAATAACTGTACAGCTTCCCTACCCTTAATACAGGAGCACTTCTCTTAGCAGGGTAGGTTAGGTTCGTTCTCATTCTACGAGTATATACTCCGTTTTTAATTTTCTTCTTATTAAATGATTGGACTCAAACTACGGGTTTTCTTACTAAAGAGGAAAAATAATTTAATAGGATTAACTTCCCAATTCGGGAATCGAATCCACAATCATCGCATCTACAGTGAGATGCTGCCCCGCTGCGACACGACGGCTTCTTAGTCAGCAGGTGTGTATTTAAGGTTTTATTTTAAAATGTCAGTGTGATTGACATACATAAGGAAGGCCATGCAACTCCTTAAAAAGAAATGTCATCGTGTTTTTTTTTATCTTCAAAAAATTATTAATTATGTTGTTCAGAAACATGTGAATCTACATAATAATAATGAAATTTTGACATCGATTTTCAAAACAGCAGCTGTTAAGATTGTTACCGCACTATTTGTAAATAATATATTCTTTAGCTTCACGTTTTATCCCGCATATCGCAGGATAGGTAGAGGGAACCTAGTATTAACACATATCAATCTGTTCTTCACTTCCCGCCCAAAAAAAAAATTTTGAGACATTGCGCCTTGACTGGCGGCGGTTAACGCCGAGCTTTGTCTTATTACCAGAGCACAGCGAGGTAATGGTACGAGCGAGGACCTCAAATATTAGTTCAAAGACCAAAATAATTAAAAACCAAAATATTTTCAACCAAAAAAATCACCAAAAAACGTTAAAATCTCAACAAATAACTATAAAATAAACAGTAGGTAGCTCTAAAGCAACATCAAATTCAATATAGTACAAGGAACCAACAAAAGAAAAGGCGAACGGCCACCGTATAACGGAACATGAAATATCCGATGGTTAGCACTCCCGAGCTGGTGACGTACAGTTCTACGAGTATAACAATAAGGTAACCGGACTGGTTGTGGTTACTACTAGGGAGATTGATTGTGGATTCTAGACAAATTGTATAGAATTGAATAGAATAGATCGTTTTTAGTATTTTTGAATTTAAGTCCGGGTTCAAGTCCTGTAATATTAAATTTTTTATGTGTTTTCTAAATTAGAATAGATATTGCACAGATATTAAACGTAAATAATAACGTAAATTATATACCTACGTATGTAATGGGTATTTTATTTATTAGTGAGTTTTTTTTTTAGCTTTGCGTTGTATTCCACTCATCAGGGTAGACAGAGGGAACCTAAGCATTGCGTTTTGAGTAAAGAACCTCAACTTCGCTTTACTAATGCGAGGAAATGAAAATATTAGTCTCTTATATTAATCTCCTCGAGTGGGTACCGAACGCCAATCTTGTGATTACAATCGCACGCTTCTACCCCATGAGTGGCTAGTGATTTTGAATCTTAAATTAAACACAAATTAAATAATATTCATAATTCAATAAGAATAGAAGATTATTTTTATATGTTTCTCCGCTTCATGTTACTGAATCTATGAAATAATAAGTTAAATACACACACCGGCATAATTAGAGGAACACAAACAAAAAAGGATTTTTTTTTACAATTTGTGGGTAATAGTACAAGTGGTTCATTTATTCAGATTATTACTCTCGTATAATATAACATTTTGTGACATATTGACAATTTTCAATAATGCAACAGAAATTATACCCTTTTAAGTGTTTGTTGACAGTCAGCGCTTTTGAGTGTTTTCGATAAGAAGTTTGTTTATGCAGTCAATGGTGGCCCTAACTCATTTTGTTGTTGTTGTTTGGAGATTTAACATTGTATTGCATACAAAATGAGTGATTTACCTGCAACCGAAGTCGCCAGAGCTGTGACATTGATAGAGGAAGGTCACACATACCGTTCAGTGAGTCAAATGTTGGGTGTATCAGTATCTGTGATCCACCGTAATGTGAAACGATACAGACAGACAGGATCTTATGTGCGGAGGCGGGGACAAGGCAGAAATCGTGCAACCATGCCGTAGACGAACGTTTTATAAGGGTGCAAACTTCGTCAAACGTCGTCAAAATCGTCGTCAAACAGCTGTTCAGACCCGAAATCTCGTGGAAGAAGTGCGTAGCGTGCGTGTAAGTGAACGAACGATAAGAAGAAGGCTTAATGAAGTTGGTTTAAAGACATACGTACCAGCCAAAGAGCCTAAGCTTGAGGTAAGTCATCGAGTTGCAAGATTATTGTTCGCTCGTCAGCACCAACATTGGTCAGATGAATAGAGTCGTGTTTTATTCTCTGACGAAAGCCGGTTTTGTGTGATTTTCATCGATGGACGGGAAAGGATGTGGAGGTATCGAGGAGAACGATATAATCAAGCAAATTTTACCGAAACAGTGTCATACGGTGGAGAGTCTGTCATGGTATGGGGTGGCATAAGTTTAACAGCTCGCACCGCTTTGGTCATGATTGATGGCGGTTCCCTTACTGTACACAGATACTAAACCGATATCTTGGAACCTCAGTAATGCCTTTTGCCCCATTTATAGGCCTAGATTTTATATTTATGCACGATAACGCACGGCCCCACACTGCTCGCGTAGTTTGTCTCTCGCGTGTTTGAAGTCGGAATTACCCAAATGGACTGGCCACCACGATCTCCAGACATGAATCCGATAGAGCATGTCTGGGACATGACTGGACGAAGACTACAGAAGAAAATTCCATCCCCCAGGAATATTGACGAGTTAAAATTGGCGCTGATTGAAGAGTGGGGCAAATTGCCCCAGGAAATTATTAAAAATGTCATTATGAGCATGGGCAAACGTATTCGAGCTCTATTAAGTGCCTGCAGAAGCAAAACAAGATATTAATAATGATTGTTAATAATCTTTGCAAAGAAAATTTGATTTTAAAAAATTATCGTAAAATTCAAAATTTCTCAAATTTGATTTTTTGTCTGTATTTTTATAAATAAATAATGTTCAACCCTAGTTTCTGTTGTCTCATATTCATTTTGAGTAACAAAACTTAAATGAACTGAAAAACATACACGAAAATGTAGTAATTAAAAAAATATATGCTTTTTTTGTGTGTTCCTCTAATTTTGCCGGTGTGTGTTTGTTGGTATTCAAGGTAAATCGAGACATTACTTCCTTCTACGATTTCCGTCAAAATAGATATTATGTTACGTATAAGTTTATACTTTATAAGAGCAAAATAAATATCAACAAGATAGAAACATTAATTTACCAAAAAACTAGGAAAATATTTCATCAATCTCAATGCACATCCCGCAGAATTATTTTAAAACTACAACTTGGACATTTAATTAAATGAAATATCATATTGTCTATCTGCAAAAATTCATTCAAAAGGCACTCTTTTTATATTTAAAATGCTCGTTGCTGTCTCTCTGTGAAACCGCTCAAAGGAAAGACTTATAATAAAAATGTAAATAACCATCTAGCATGTATCTAATAGTGGCCAAAGAGATATTTGAATAAAGTTAAAATATTTATAGTGTTAATTTTTGAAAGTCTTTTAAATTATATTTATATGTCGACAATATTTTATTTAATGAAGGTAGGCAGAGAGAACATGGGAACCTAGTGGTAAAACACTTCCATTTCCCAACAAGAAAACAAGTATTATTATGGTATTTTTTATTTTTAGGTGAATCCATGAAATAACAAGAAATTTACTCTCTTAGGCGATGCAAATCGACGGCATTTTCTAGAGTGGATACCAAATATGACCACATGAGGGCAGTGATGGCGCAGGGGATCGTGGGAATGTAAACGAGACATATTGTGGGTTCGATTCCTACCCTGGTAACGAGGCAAAACTCCAGCTCCAGAATTCATTGTAAAGTGAGGAATGGAAGTGTCTCAATACTAGGGTCCAGGTCGCATGTGCCTACGATACACCGAGAAGCTAAAGAAAATATGTTCAGGCAGAAAAACTTATTTATTTCCCCAAGTGGAAATCGAACATACAACCATCGCGTTTACAGTCACACACCTGTGCCACTGCGCCTCTACAACTTTGCCTGTTGCAAGAAATTAGTGAATTCATTCATTCATTCATTAGTAAATGTAAATAATCTCAAGCAAATATAGACCTGGAAAATATAATGTTCTTTCGAAGTTAGTACGAAATGAAAGAATACAATAGAATACACAGATACCTTTTGTAAGAATCTTTTTTAAATGAAGCTCTTTGAAAATAGTTGAAAATCGAGAGGTAAAATTCGTGAAATTTCTATGACTGACTTCTACCTTTAAAGTTGTTAAGCCCACTGGTGCTGTTAAAATACATTTTAAAACATTAATAATAGCGTAGCACAATTTTTGTTGTAGTTAGAAAATCAAAATGAAACCATTTTATTACTTTTCCATGAAATATTCCTTATGAAAAATTTTTCTTCATGAGGTCGTCGTAACCCAAGGGAACAAGCGTGAGAATACGACACTATGAATACGACAGTTATGGGTTCGATTCGCATTCGAGTTCGTTAACAATATTATTATCATTAAGTAGGATTTGGCTAGCTATCTGTCTAAGTAAGCTGATTTTTTTTTAATTCTAAGCATTTTTCGTCAAATAACATACTTTGTATTCTTTTCCAAACTACACTAAAAATATTTTAGGAACATCCTTTAGTAAGTTCGTCTCCCTGCGAAGGCAGTGTCTAGGAACAATTTTTTATCCCCAAGTGGAAATCGAAACCACAACCAACCAGCTTTTACAGTCGCTGTGCCTGACTATACGCTACAGCAAAATATGAAAAATACTTTAAAGTAAACTATACACGAACAATAAAAACATACTGGTGTTTGATATTGTTTCTGTGAATATTGAAATTGATAGCAATTGCAAAATAAAGGATGCCATTTTGAATCCACTATTGAAATTCTGTTTCACCTCAGCACTAAACTACGTTTTCAATTTTCCTTTGACAGTAGATGATAACAGCTAGTGCCTTTGATAACGTTCAAATTTCTTCGCGAAACGCTATAGTAACGAATAGTCTTGTGCTTTTGCCTTTAGCAATAAAATATGGAGTTAAATTATATGTTTAACTGAGTTTAAAAAAGGAGGGTTAACAGTTTAAATATTGGAACAGAGGGAACCTGGAAACCTAGTGTTAAGACCCTTCATTTCATTAAGATACTTCCGTTCCCCAATTTCTGCCGAATTCTCGATGCCTTGGGTGTTGAGTGCGGTGCGAAGTGACATAGTGAGATTTGAAATTACATTCTTTGTGCTCGGTCAGGCACGTCCCAACGAAATCGCAATGGAGTCGACCTATATAACCTAAGAGCTAAAGGAACAAAAAAACCTTTAAGAAAATCTAGAGCTGAATAAATTAAATTTCCTAAATTGATTAGTCCAACCGTTTCTCGTTTCGCAATCACTATTCCATCACTTTATTCTTTTTACTTCGCCACCTCATTCTCTCTACGTGACTACATCAACTAACGCGGTCTCGTTGGTTTTATCCAATCCAGTTTGGTAAATTTCATTTAGTTCTGTTCCGTAGATTAATTTGAAGAATGTAGCGGATGAAATTATTCATGTATGGCACATATATACATTTATGTATGTGAAATTTGTGAAGGATCAAAGAAATATTCATTGACTTGACGATAAATGTAAATAGCTTATATTATAATTATTATTTAAGATCCTTTTGTTGACATTTTAAATGAAAGGCAGGCAGCGATGTTTAATGAAAATAATTGCTTGGGATGGTTCTGCATTTGAATTCCGTAAATAGATAGTATATTTAGAGGCGGCCTTGGTGAAAGTGTTCTGACAATCAATATTACAAATACATGTTGCTCCCGGTGCCAAAGCCTGCCAATTGGTGGTGCCGCATATAGAAGGATAGGCAGAGGAAAGTTTATGTGTTAAGACGATCCTCTCTCAACTTTACAAGCAATTTTCACGAATTTTGTAACAATAACGACAGAATAAAAAATAATTTATTCCCCCAAGTGGGAGTCGAACTCATAACCGTGGCCTTTCTATGTAGCTGTACTACCATAAATTGCCAAGTTACGAAACGTGCTACCCTACATCTCTTTGGAACAACCATTTTTATTTAACAAATACCTGATTTACAATTTTAAGCGCGTGTCTACGAAAAGTTGACTAAAACATATCTAAAATATGAAATTAATTGTACAGAATGAATCAAATCGCGAGCAGGTCTGCTCACTGCTCATTGAGGGCGGTCATTAATAAACAGAATGTGATCACACCCGCGACCTGACCTCCCTTGTGTGGATGTACTAATAAACTAGAATAGTTATAGAAAACTAAAAAAAATCGATTAAGTGCCAGTCGGATTTGCCCAGCCAGGGTTTTGTACCAATTTCAGGATTGTAAGACAACGGAAAGTATAACTAACGTTTAGGAACATATGGAATCATTTTGTATGAAATTAATTACAAATTTAAGTTGTAAGTTTTGTAAGTTTTGTATGAAATTAATTACAAATTTTTCAGCTTATAATTAAAATATAGTATAATTGCAGGCATTATCATTCTTTTACAGAATAGATAAATAGTCTGATTTTATAGAACGCTTCTAGTCTATCATAGTTCTACGTCGCGGTTATGCTCATATGAGAGTTTCGTGTAATTCAGAAACGTATGATGCTAGCGAATTACGGTCACATATCCCCTTTTGTTGATAATATAACTCCGAATGTGGTGGCTCGTGTGGTGCTCGGCTTCCACTCGATACGGTCGTCATTTGATAGGCAGAGAGACAAATTATGATTAAATGGTATATTTTGTTTCAAAATAATATTTTTTTTGTGGAGGCTGCTGCTTCTGCGCTGCAGTGCTATAGGTTTGATTTCCATTTTGGGTGGTATTTTTTTTTCTGGTATTCCACATAAGCGCGGAGGGTAGGTAGAGGTAAACCAACCTGGGTACCCAGTATTAAGATACTGCATTTCCATCAAGACACTTCAGTTGTCCTCTTTCCAATGAATTCTTAAGATATTGCTTTTTAGCTTGTGGAACTCAGCGCTGCGGTTTTTCTCGTTACCAGAGCAAGCAAAATGAAGAAAGCCCGAGTGGAAATAGAACCCACAACCAGTGTCGTCTACATTCGTACGCTAGTGTTCTAGTACTACATAAAATCAAAATGCAAAATTGAAAAGTGATGGATTACATATGCAGTAGAAACCAACATTTCCAGGTGTCTACAAATAAAATAACCTGCTCCAAGACGGTACCCTTATATTTTATTATAGTTATGACATTGTAAGCAGCGAAAGGCGGCTACATTTTATTTAATAATATATTTTTTTTTTAGATGTGAATTATCCCTTTTAAATTTACATAAAACTGCTTTTGGAAGTATACTTCTGAGGGTACGTGTGATGGTTTTGGGTTCCATTTTTACAACAACGAATTGTTTAAAGCCCTCATTGAAGAATGAAGGAAAGGAAGAAGAAAATTAAAATATTAAATATTTCATTCCTTCGAGTGATAATCGAACCTGCACCATGTGCCACTACGCCTTGAAGACGTTTACGTAAATCATAATCTATGCATTTAAAATTTTATGAAAAGTGTAATATAAGATTTGAGTGTTAACACACTTCGCCGCTTTTCGCATTAACTTAACAGAGCAGGAAAACAAAAATGAAATTTACATACTCACTCGCGTTTTACTCGTATTTGAACCTACATTATTCAATTAAAACTCACACGCTATCTCTTTACATTGTGCACTTCCTCGAGAAGTATTTGACATAACTCGGCTTCCAAACAATTCAATTGCGACATACTCGCAGCGTGTACCGTGCACGTCAGCTCGTAATAGCTTCTGCAAATAAACAGTGGTAATCCATTTGTACTGTTATTGGAGTTTTGGTGGAATTCTGGTTTATTGTTTTAAATTATTAGAAAAAAAGACATTTTAATAAATATAAGTACAATTTTTGTACCCTAGACTATAAACTCGTTTCGTTTCCTATTTAATTTATAAAAGACAATTCTTTTTTTTCAGTTAGATAGTGTTATAAGACACTCCGGTCCCCACTCTCCGCCGAACTCCAGAGACTTTACGTGTTGAGTGACGAAACTCAACGTCGCGCTTTGTATTGACACCAGAGCTAAGAAATGAAAATGTTAAATATCTCATTTCCTCGAGTGGTGATCCAGTCACACCGTTAAGGCTTCTGCGCCAGGACTGACATCGAAAAAGACAACTCGATAAGAAGAATCTCAACCGACTTTCAAAAATGCCAATAAAGTTTGCCACAACTTAATATATAATACTTAGTTACTTCACAGTTTAAACCTTGGAGAACTATTGAAATTCTTCACATACCTGGGAAGAGAACGTTCACGTGTTATTTGAAGCTTCGTACAATATAGTGTAGTGTCATTTCAAGGATAGAATGGAATGTTACAATACATTTTGTTCAATACAATCGTAATGAAAATATACAGATGTTCCTTTAATTTTATGTTGTTACTAGAGGAAAGATATGTTGTCACTTAGGTCGTTACTTATTTCGTTATAGCTATTGTTTATTTTTGTTTTAGCTTTATGGTGTATCCCGCATAAAGCAGAGTAGGAGCTGGAAACTTAATGCTAAGAAAATCCGTTCCCACTAAGACACTTCAGTTCTATAGTTTCCGCCGAATTTCAAGGCATTACATATTGAGTAGCGGTTCTTAACCAGAGTTACCAGAGCACGTTTATGCCTCTGCGCCATCTATAAGAAATGCGTAAACAGGAAGAATCTAATGTTAACACTCAGTTCTCCGTTTACTGCCTGAAATTAACGCACTTCTTTGCAGATCACATTTTTTTTTAAATATTTTTAGCTAAAGTCATAAAAAATAATGTACCTATATAAAATAAAAAGTAATCAAGCAGTCTTCATTCTTTAACTAGAGCAAGTATCAAACTTTCAAGGCACACGTATCGTTTTTATATCCGTAGACTCGTCCTGGAAGTTTATAATTCTATTGTACTTTCTCATGATCTTTATGAACTCTACGTATTTCCGTGACTCTATATGGTTGTTTTAACTTGTAGTTAAGTAAGTTAACTAAATTATCTTATACTAGTTGTCGCCCGCAACTTTGTTTCCTGCTCCCGTAGGAATTTATCCTTAGAGTTCTCCTATATTTCCTGACTTATGTACATTCCAAATTTCAACTTTCTAATCCCATTAGTATCCCCAGTAGTCCCCCAGTATTTTCCTCAGTTGTTTCCCCAGTAGTTTCTCCAGACCAGTATTCCTTATTTTTTCTGTCAGTCACTCAATTGTTGTATACTTAGTTTTAAAGTTGGTAATATTATCAAGTGGAACACCGAACAGCACTGTGCTAACCTAACATCCGAGCAGCCACGACTTGTCGACCGTACTGTAACGAGTGGAATTCAATTCAATGTTATTGCGAGGATTGTTGAAATTTTGGACACTTTCATCAATATTCAAGCAATTAGTACGTTGCGGAGTTTGAAAGACTAGACGCCATTAGTATTCTTTCCAAAAATCTTGTTTGTTGTTCTTGTAGGGATGTATGGTTAAGTAAATAATAAGGATTTTTTTAAAAATACCTTTTTTTTATGCAGACGAAATCGTTAGTAGTATATGTAAACGACGGTAGGCCGTAGGTTACCATGCTCCTTCTTCCTACCCTGCTATATTATGCAGGATACAGCGTGATGAGAAAAATAAATTAAAAAAATATATATATTATTTCAAACTAATATTTTCATCGGCATTCTAGCCATCAAAAGATCGTTAAATTACTAGTTCTAAGTTCATCCTTTCATGACAAAAATTAAAAAAAAACATTATAAAATTCTCAAGCCCGATTTTTAATTTCTATTACTAAGACCAGTTCAACAGAAGTCAACTTATTGAATTACATTAGCGACACTCTGTGGCGTTCTATAGACCGAGTATAACATTTTTTTCTCTTATATTTTTCTTGAATTAGCTTTGCCCGCGTCTCTTTGGAACTTTGAAAATTCTTCTTCAAGCATATTATTCCTTCATTAAAATTCCAAAAGGAAATGTGATATATGAAAGAAAATATTTGTAATCTAACCTAGCGTTATTAAACTTACGGCTAAATCGAAGCTTAGCTTGAATAGAACCCTATATTTTTAATGTATATTTTCGTTAAATAGTTCGTCCTTGCTCGTAGGAAAATAAATTAAAATTACATCAGCTCCTTCGCTGTATCCCGCACACAGCAGGATAGGCAGAGGAAACCTAGTGACAAGACACTCCGTTCCTCATTTTCGGCTGAATTCTAGAGGCATTGCGTTTTGAGAGGTGGACATAAGCGCTTTACCTCGACACCAGGGCGAAGCAATGAAAATATACATTTCAATTTCAATAAATATTAAATTTCTTCGAATGGGGATCGAACCCACAGCCAGTCGCGTTTACAGTCACACACTTGCACCCCTGTACTACGACTGGGCTCAAGCTCTTCTTTTTATCTGTTTATTTTTTATAAGCTGATATGATTTATAAAAACGCCAGTTGTAGCGCAAAGGATAAGTGTTTCATGCGATCAACATGCAATGCTTAAGAAATTCGGCAGAAAGTGGAAAACGAAAGTGTTTAAATAGGAACTGAGTGTCTCTAGTTTCCCAGGTTCCCTCCATATCCGTCCCAGGTACCGTGCTATGTGCAGAAATCAGTATGATGCTAACAAAAAAGGGTTACAAAAACGGGTTTTTTCAATGCATATAAAGAGTTCGATCTATTCTATCTAAAGCACTATATTTATTAACGTAACTTCAATAACTTTTACAAACTACAAACTGAAGGTCTATCCTTTCCTTGCCTCGCTAAGACAACTTGGGCGATAAAATAGAACTGCTATAAAAGCTCACTTCATCAAGAAGCCATCGACTTCCTCGGTACAGTACGATATAAGTTTTAATTTAGATCTTGGTTGAAATTGAAAATTATAATTTTATTAAATTTTGTATTATATTATATTTAATAAATATATAACTATTATTGCTATTATTTGCTTGTAACAAATTTTATAGTTCGCAATATATTTTTAGCTTTACGCTGTGTTATATATATGCGGGATATAGACAAAGAAACTTAATGACACTAACATATCTTTCAACAGCTAGACGCGGCCCTGATGGGCCACAAAGGCCTTTCGAAGGCCTATACTTTATATTTTATTCAAAAACATGGAAATACAAGACGTAAAAGAAGCAACTAAGCAAACGACAGCTATGATAAAACTTTTTAACCATTAGTTTTTAAGACACATACCGCCAGTTAATCTAAATGAGACGTTTTAAAGCGAAAATCTGCTTAGTTGAATGTAAATGTACTTATAACGGGGAAAAATCCTTTAGAGCCGCTCTCCTCTAACCTAATACAAAGTTGATGGCTGTTAGAATGAGGTTGGTAATTCTATTTGCGAAGCTCTTTTTAGGATATAAACGAATATAACAAACAATTTGTATGA
This sequence comes from Heliconius melpomene melpomene, assembly GCA_000313835.2. Lineage (NCBI taxonomy): Eukaryota > Metazoa > Arthropoda > Insecta > Lepidoptera > Nymphalidae > Heliconius > Heliconius melpomene. The sequence goes on along the minus strand of HE670292.1, from coordinate 2,672 downwards.
GGCCGTAGTGGCGCAGCGGCACAAGGTTGTGACTGTAACGCGACGTTTGTGAGTTCGATCCCCACTCGAGAAAATGAAATATTTATCAAAATTTATATTTCCGTTTCTTCGCTCTGGTTTCGAGGCAAAGCGCGCCGTTGAGTTCCGCCACTCAATACGCAATGCCTCCAAAATTCGGCGGAAAGTAGGGAACGTAGTGTCTTAACACTAACTTCCCTCTGCCTACTCTGCTGTGTGCGGGATACAGCGTGAAGCTGACTGACTGGCTGAACACTTAACACGCAGTATCTATGGGTAGTCAGTAGTGAACCTTAAGCGCTACAGGCTTTGAGTTGGATTCCCATTCGATTTTCTTAACTGCTAACTCTTTTTAGTAAAAGAGTTTTAAGAAAAGAAAAATCTACTCCTTGACTAATTTTGGTTCTCAAAATAACGGCTGTCGTTTATATAAAAAAAAATGTAAGGTAATATTTCCACCCACGAGTGCAAAGCCGATATCGCGGATGATGAATACATGAGAATGTACGAAAGCCTTAGAAAATCTTACTTTTAATATGACTTACAATCCTCCTTGTATTAATATGAAATTTGACTGTAAGGCACCAAACAGCAGCACAGCGTCTAACTCTGAAAACAACAGTTGTGGGTTTGATTCCCATTCGGGGGAATGAATTATTTTCAATTCTTCGCTCCGGTAACGAGATAAAGTGTGGCATTAAATTCCGGATGAAACTCAATAGGCGAAAAATTACACTAGTTTCCCTCTGAATATCCCGCTATCTATATATATAAAAGGACTTGTCCTCACTGACTGAGGTAAGACGCACGCACAGCCGTAACTGCTGATGGTAGCAACGTGGAATTTGGACAGATGTTTACTTTCGTAATCTGGACATCTACTAAGAAGGGATTTTGAAAAATTTTAACCCTAAAGGGGTGAAATAGAGGTTGAAAGTTAGTATGGAAAAAAATTTAAATCGGCACCGATTTTCATAAAATTTGAAATTTAGATTTTTATAAGTATTTAATTGAACACGTGTTTCATCGTTTTCTAGAATTCTCCCCCTAAGGGTGCAAATAAAGGGTTGAAAGTTTGTATGGAAAAATTCTTAAATCGCCACCGATTTTTATAAAATTTGATATTTAGACTCTAAAAAATATTTAAATGAACATGTGTTTCATGGTTTTCTAGAATTCACACCTAAATACGTAAGCGAAGCTGCGCGCGACCGCTAGTTAAATATAAACACTTATATATTTTCATCTCCCAAATTGAAAATATACTGAACGATTGAATAAAATAATTCATTTTATCCAAAGTAATCAATATAAAATTGGAAAGAAGATTTTCGTGAAACTGGCAATGTGTTGCTTTATAATGCTAATGCTCGCTAAGCCCAGACAAAATTTCATCACTGAATAGAAGCACTCAAACGTAATTATTCACCCGAGACACAAATAATCGGTTTGGATATAGCTTTATAAATATATGTAAGTTGGTTAAGATCAGTCGTGGCGCATGAGAACAAGTGTCTGCCTGAAAACTCGACAGGTTGTGAGTTCGATTCCCAATTGAGGAAAAGAAAAATGTAATATTTTCACTTATTTGCTCTGGTAACGAAGAAAAGCCGGAAGTTGATTTCCACCACACACTCAATGTCCC
>HE670291.1:65870-78452 GCA_000313835.2 Heliconius melpomene melpomene | reverse complement strand
GGATTATGTTACACATTATTCTCTGGAATATTGCCGGAGATGTTTTTAGACCAAATGGCAAACAAGTCCATTGGTAATGACCTTCTTGTGTGACGAATGCTGTTTTATGCCTATCTGAAACACGAAGAGGAATTGACCAAAATGCAGAGTTTAGATCCAGTGTAGAAAAAAAAATACAATCTCTTGTTTTAACTAATAGGTCCTCAATAAGTGGGAATGGCTGTGATTGTGGGACTACAATCTTATTTAAATCTCGAAAATCTATGCATAACCTTAATTTTTATTTTCCTCTTTCTTATAAGCCAGTGTAACTGGGGCAGCAAACGGACTATATGATTCTTCTATCATATTTTTTCCAATAACTTTGTAATCTGATTTTCTATCTCTTTCTTATCTTCAATTGTACAACGATATGGCCTTCTACTGCAATATTTGTCTATTAATAGATCAATATGTGCTTCATACTCCGTTACTTTTCCAATGTCATACTTATCCTTTGCAAACACAGATTTATGGTTCAATATTAAATCATTTATCATTGCCTGTTTTTGGAAATCGAGATGGTTAATAAAAATTTTGAAGTTCTCTTCACAGTAATTTTCATTGAAATTTATTGAATTATCCAATTTAATTTCTTTTGGAATTGTAGTATATGATTCCTTAGAATCTACTTCTCTTCCCTGTAAAGGGATTTTCTGATAAACTTCCAAGTTTTCATTTTGAATTAAAGAAAATTCTTTTATACAATCCAGCCCAATTAAAAAATTGTAATCAAAATTATTACTATCTATTACAAAAACATCCATTTCTTTTTCAATATCAAAAATAGTTATATTAAGTTTTATTATACCATTTGCTTTTTTAACACCATTAATTGTTTTCAAATCAGTATTGTTCGAATAATTCAAACCTTTATTTTTTATCTTCAGTAGCTTTGAATTTATCAATGATACATTAGATCCGGAATCATAGATTCCCAATACTTCAATTTTTTTATTCAATAATAATTTTACTTTAATTAATGGTGGCAATATTAGTTTTTTTGGTCCTCACATTTAAGTTCACATTCCAATTCCGAATTATTAATAACCCTTATTTGTTTTTTTCTTTCTCACAATTTATTTTTGAACTAAACCAACATGAACTTTCCAGATGGTAACGTTCTCCTTTGTTTAACTTTTCACAAATACTACATTTTTCTTTTAATGTTTTTCTATCATTAGAATACTCCTTTTTTTTATATATATTTCTTTCTAATAAGTAAATGCTCTAATTTGCCTAGTTCATTAAATAAGTCTTTTGTGTATATAATTTCTTCCTTATTGATTCTATCTGTTACAAAATCTGGTAAGCCCGCAGCAATTATATCTATTAAAGTCCCTTCGTCAATCGTTTTTCTTACTTGTAGTATAAGATTTTCTTTTTTAATAGCATACTCTAATAAAGATCCAGTTTGATATTTGAAAGATAAGGCATATTTGCTAGCAGACCAACCCCTATTGCCATAGGTTTGCAAAAAATGTGATTTCCATTCTGATCACTCTGATTGTAAGCTCAGTTTTATCATCATAGAAGAATACCAGTCCATACTTGATTTTTGTAAAAATAGCCGGAGGATTTCAATTTTTTCTTCATTTTTAATCACTTCAAACCTGGAACATTCTTTTTCAAACACCTCTAACCAATAATGTGCACTCATATTTTTTCATCAAATTTTTCAATAACAAATCTACCTGCTAAATTTTTTATACTATGATCTTCTGTTTTTTGATGCTTATTAACTAACTGTTCTAAAATTTTGGCCATGGGATCTTCAGTATCGTTTTTAATGACAGTTTTCCATTGCTCCTCGGGCATTTCTTCTAAAAATTGGCCTTGAAAAATCATATTTCCTTCTTCATCCACATATGTTTTTAATATATCCTCTGACACTTTAATCCATATGCTTCTAGATTGATGCCTTTTTTCAAAGTATTTTCACAGTAACAAAAGCTTTAGAGCTTTGTATATGTTTGTGGATAGACGCTGCTTGATATTCTTCAGGTATAACAAATATTTTTGAGTCTTGTGTCGTAATTGAGGTTATGGCAATGAAATTTGATTTGCCATCCATTGTAGGTTTACTTTGGAATGTAAATTTTAACTTATCCATCTTTCTTAAACAAAAATGTCGTTTTATAATGTGAATGTTATTTTATAGTAGTAATTAAAACACACTGAGTTTCTCGTTAAAGAAACGACATTTAATGTCTATTACTTCTAACAAATTTTTATGTTACACGTGTTCAGCAAAATTAATTAAAAAGATCTATGTTGACAGTTTTGTATAGCTTAACTATTTGTACAGATTATCTTTTTCAAACCATAGACGTAGTTACGTCTATGGCCAGGAATTAAAAATTAAAGAGAATTACATGTAATTGTCTTTACATGCGGGATACAAAGTGCTACAAAAAACACACCATCTCTTTTCTTTTTAAATACAAACCTATTACCATCTCCTTAACCACTGCACCTAACAAACACAAGGCAACATTTATTTTACATACATTTTCCTGTCAATACAAAATTCAGAACAAAACAATGATATTTTTCATTGGCAAATGAAACACGAAGTTCCGCGGATACATATTTTGGTGAAAACAGAATTTTTAATTTAGAATAGGAATTAGGTCAGCGAGATTTATTCATGTCCGATACGATCTGGTCTTTAATACTTGCTTTGAAATTAAATGTTGATATTACAATACGCCGCGCCGGGCTGGGTTCAGTTTCATGTCTAAGTATTGCACGCTGATGCCACCTTGTTCAATTGAACAACGGAATGTCTTGACACTATACCAAACTACTACTACAAAAGTTATAGAAAATTGTTACGATAACATCGTTATTGTCATGAATTCTTTGTAACATGTAAAATATCTCCATCAGTAGCTCCATGCTGCATTCAGTCCTAGTGACAGAGACTTGGACAGTCCGTTCCTTTTTCGATGCTGTGTTTTGCTTAATGAAGTTTTTATTTTCATGAGTTGAACAAAAATCAGCCTCTCGGTAAATCAACTAAGTATATTGCGATATTTATGTAGATTATACCAGTTATTTTATTTCAATTACGTTTAATACATGTTTTATTAAATTTATTAAAATCTTTTCCTCTCGGATCTACTGTCCAATGGTTTGAAATGCCAATCAGTCAACATATTTCCTTATATCTTTCTTTTCTTTATCAGTGAACGCGCCAGCTCTCTTTTCAGGCAATTTTTTTAAAAAGCTTTATAATTAAATGTATAACATTTAATTTTATATATAATTTTACATATTAAAAAAACGGTATTATATTACACACGTTTTTATAATCTAGGATCTGATAAATATTCTTCAAAATTACAAAACAGATTTCCAGATAAGCTAATAAGCTAAGCTCTACCAAAAATAAAGAGTCCAAAGGATAATAATACATTGTTATCGGTTTTCTTTTATTATATCCACGAATCAATCAAAAAAACTACCCACCTAATAGTAATTTTGTATACAATGGAACTAATTAAATCCTGGCAACACTACGTTATTGGATCGCTTTATTATGATTAATGTTGGCAACATTGGGGCGGATGACTTGCCATGTTTTTTGCATTTTAACCTAGATTGTTATCTTGTTTTAGTAGACAAGTAATGTTTTAAATGGATGTGTTATATTTGAAAGTGTACGTACACAAGTATATACGAGGCCGTAGTGGCCCAGTGGCACAAAGGTGTGACTATGAACGCAACGGTTGTGAAATGGGTTTTATTTTCAGTTTAACGCTTCATGCCGCGTGGAACTGAAAATAAAACCCATTGCTGGATAGAGTAGGAGTAGAAAAAAAATATTTCATTACCTCGAGTGGGAATCGAACCCACAACCTGTCGCGTTTACAGTAACATGCTTGTGCCCCTCCTCCACGACTGGCCTCTCTCTCTTGGATAATGTTCTATAAATAACCTTATATAATATTATCTCTATAAAGTTGAAACACAAAATACTTAATCCAATCTAAATGAAAGCTTGCGTTAGCATTTCATCTGAGCTTATAAAAATACATTTTTACACTTGACCTCTTTGCAAGCTCCCATACACATACACACTCAGACATACCTGTCGATATATTATAATGAAGCGGATGCATCGCGAGATGGATATGCCTCTTACGGTATGAAACGTATATTAATAACAGTTTATTTTAGGAGCATTATTTTGAATGCAGAGATGTTGTTTGGTTTTGGATTAAGGAGAAAGAAGATAAGAGCTGATAATTCTAAAAGATTTCAGGTGCCTTTCCCAGGCATCGCCTAATTTGCGTGTTAGCTGGCGAACACCTTAATTTGTTTTGTTTTCTCTAGTCTCTTTAACATTTGAGCACAATATCTCCGTACTCTCTTGAAAGCCTTAACAAAGATACTTTCCGCGGAATGGTAAAAGCAAACTTCATATTTTACTCATATATCACATGAAATATTCAATTATAATCATAAGGATGAAGAATTAGTAAGAATGTTCATCCTACAATCTCAGACACGTAGGGCCTGTGCTACGACACTGTCATAGGTCATTCATGTTGTTGTTACAATTTGAAAAATGCATGTTCAAAAGAGATCCACTTGCGGTAACCGATGTGCACTGAATAAGACGAAGAGTTTTATTTAGAACATTTAAAAATTGTTTAATCATAACATGTAGAATGAAGAATAAGCGGTACATTTGCTATAGGATGCCAGAAAACGAAACTCATTATTGTTTTACTAATACATTGTAAAATATAATATTAACTATTATCGGTATCTATTCTTTATTAATTTTATTAATCTTTTACTTAGTAAATGTTATGTCATGACTTGAAATTAATTACAGCCAGAGCCAACTTAGTGATAAAGGTCGACCTACTTTGATCCTATCGTTTATGTCTATAGCATTGTAACGTCATATACCTAATGTAATATAACATTCAATTTTCCATTCAAATTAGTATACCTATGCATCTTTATCGTGGATCTGAATAATTTTTTAAAGACACATTTTGGCTTTAAATATTGTTAAGTTATAGACTTTATTAACATTAACAAAAACTTATATATTGTCAAACATATACACCTTATTTATAATCATGTCGCTTAATGGCTGAATGATTGGCAGTGATTATGAGGAGAGCATGTAACTTTCACTCATAATTTAGTAAATTAAAAATTAATTAAATTAACAAAACCTATTAAAACTAGAACTTAAAGCAAAATACTGAATTTAATGAAATTAAATACGATAAAAACGCAACTATAGTGCAGTAGAGTTAAGAAAAATGATTGTATTATATAACTGTTTTAATAAAATATTGCAGTATGAATAATTTCATGAAAAGATATGTACAGTGCACCTGAAAAGACTAGCCAGTGACCTGGCACAGCCTACTTGCCTCAAATAGGTCGAATCTTTGCTTTTAATTAAAAGTACCTACATAATGAATAAAACTGCTTACGACTTATGTAGACACCATTGTGTATACATATGACTCTACACGCTCTACAGTTCAAGTAAACTATTTATAAATAGTCTTGTGAAGAACTTTAGAGTTAAAGCTCTACTATATAGGCACGATAATTAGAAATAGAATAGAATAGTTAGAATAATAAATAGATTTTTTTTGGCTTTTCGCTGTATCCCACAGGGTAGGTAGAGAGTACTCCGTTCCCATAAAGCCTCTTCTGTTTCCAACTTTCCACCGAATTCTTAAAGTACTGCTCGGTGAGATTATGGAACGAGCTACCCTGATTCATCAGGCAGTCGACATCAGTTAATATCTTTAAGCGCTTCCGTGTGTTATTAAACGCGTATTTTCTGAGGTAGGCTACAGTAACATATAAATGTAGTATAAACAGGTGAAATATATACAGCATGATCTAAGTAAGAAAAATTATAAATATAATACGTTTTCGTGATTTTGTAGTGGTTTTAGCTATCTATGATATATTTTATTAATTATTTATTAAAAAAGAAACTTTGATGTCTATTTTCTTAAGCAAAAAATAACTAATTTATTATGATAACATTGTTGAAGCCAGTCGTAGCTTAGGGGCACAAGTGTGTGACTGTAAACGCGACTGGTTTGAGTAGACCCCTGTCACAGAAAAGAAATATTTATTTAAATTTATATTGTAATTTCTTTGCTTTGATATTAAGGCAAAACGCGCCGAGTTCTGCCGCTCAACACGCAATGCCTCCAAAATTCGGCAGAAAATGGAGAACGAAGTGCGCGTTTTGCCTTAATATCACTAGGTTCCCTCTACTCTAGTATGGAAGCATACTGTATGAGGGATACATCGTTATTTAAGTGTATAAAATATCTTATACAAGTAAAATATCTGCTATCCTGCCGTTGTAGGTTCGATCGAGTTCCACTATATTTACGAGGTGCGATGTATAGAGGATGTAGTATCTTAAGACAAGGTTCCCTCCCTCTGCCCTCTGCCCACATTGCTCTTGGCGGAGTGTAGTGTGAAGCTAAACAATCGCGCATACTTGTGAGGATCAAAGTTATGTTTTCACTTATAACGTCGTAACAGTACGAGTGGTTGCGAATTAATGGTGACACAAATAAAAAATAAGAAAATTATAATTAGATATTTAAAAAAATGTAGAATAAATAACGATATTTTATATAACTTATATAATTTATTGTAACGGCAAAAATTTTATTTTTGCCGTTACTCGTACGTGTAATAAACTCATCAAGACTAATAAGATGTTTCATTTAAATATTTTGTTGACAGATTTAGTACTTCTTTCAGTAATTAGAAATTTTAAAACATATAATACTAAATTATAACAATACACGCTTTACTTTAAAATCTCTGAAGAGTTTTTAACCATTTAACCAGTTCTAAGCGTTAAAAGTTTACATGGCATCTGTCAAATTCTCACGAGGCTATAGACACCGAGTGACGTAGGTAGTGTACAATGCTATTTCAGAAATATTCTAGTGTACAATCTCTTTTTAGGTACATCACTGTTGTAGCATTTCTTTACAGTTTTGGTATTTTGTTGGATGGATATCATATAAATGCGTAAATATTGTGTATTTAATATGGACTTTTCGATATGTAACATTAAATCTCTATTCCAGTTTTATATTGACCGTTAAAAAACGTTTGAAATGTAAATTGATGGTAGAGTCGACGTATATATAGCTACAGGTATCATAATTTATTTATATTTTGCTATAAATCGGTCTGAACGAAGAGATGACGTTGAGTTCGTTTAATTATAAACATACAGACAAGATACGCTACAAATAATCCTGATCTAATACTTTCTTTTAGACAAAACTATTCTCATTTTTATGAATCATTTGTGAAGAAGAAACTATGTCAATTAAATGTAGCATTAGTAATAATTTAGAATTGAATATTCTAAAAATTTCTGAGTTGAATATTAGTTTCACAGACTACATTTACATAACAACATGATGGCATATTATAAATGGCAGCGGTTAATTGTTTAACACGAGGTAATGTAAAACAAATATTTCCTAATGCTAAATTTCTCCCAAAATTTTCTAAAAACCACAATTCAAACCGCCCATACCGCCCATACGTAACAAACATACAACAGAACACTAAACTTACACCATATCATCCAATAAGGACCCACAGGCACCACAACAACATTACTCGATGGCACACACAATTTTTAATCACAAATCCTTCCACGTAATATGACACGGGCGAACACTCGATACGTCCTCACTCTAGCACGGTCACGCGAGCACTGAAAGCTTTAAGCTTTTACGCCGGGCTCGAGTCTGTGTGGGTGTGTGCGTAGCTGGCGTGTGCATGTGCTTGTGATCAGGTCAACAGAATTTGGTAAAGACAGCCTGAAGTACCATGTACATGCCCTACTTCTATTCCTTTAAGTTTTGTTTCTTGATTTTAATTTGTTTTTTTTTATTTGGATTTTGACATATTTTTCTTTATATTGTGTAGAGAATAGAGGCAATATCCTTGAGATATCAGGTTATATTTTAGTATGATATGGACCGTTTATTTTGAAAGTGGTGTAAGTCCATTTTTGAGAAAAATGAGCTATCACGTAATTCATGTTTAATTTAATGTATTTTTTTTATATATAAGTAGTCCGTGTTTAATTTCTCAAAAAAAAACCCATGTTTTGAACAACTTAAAATCGGTCGGTAAATGAAATTGCATGATCATCGACATACTAACCTTTAATTTTCTCGAAACAAAAGAAAATGGACTTACACCACTCTCAAAATAAACGGACCATATTATGTGTAATTACGTACGTTAAAATTGAAGGAACTGTTTCTTCATACACGCGTATGTACTCGCATGCATTTATATTTGATAGATTTCACGATAAGGAACCGAAATTTCAAACATTTCAACAACAACAATATTTTTAATATTTTTAAAGTATTATTCTTATTTAGAAAACGTATAAAAATAATTTTATAACTTAAACTAATTATTAAAAAAGACATTTATTAATTCATATTTTAATTCTTACTTTTAATATTCTGAAAATGTGTTAAATTATAAAGTTTGATTCAAAAAAAATTAGAAATGTCTAAATACACCACATTTTTTTGATGGCACAAAAAGTAAAAAAGAAAAACTTTGTATAACAATTCAGATGTACTTTTCATGAAAACATATTATTATTCTAATTAGTGTGGCCGGATCTATGTCACGGAGTAGCGAGATCAAATACGACAATGTTCCACGAATAGTTTTGTACTAAAAATGTTGTTTGTTCATATTGTGACGAGAGACGCTCACTGGGACGTGCTTTTTTCTTTTAAAACTTTTTGGTTACTATTATATATATCTTAGTTGAAGTTATAGCTGGGTTAAGACCATCGTAGCACAGCGGTACAGCGGTTTACTGTAAACGCGACGAATGTGGAATCGATTCCTATTTTGTTTGAATTTGAAATTATGAAACAAAGTGAAAATTCATGTAAATTGGGCGGACTGTCGTGAACGGTACAGTTTACTATTACTAGGTTCCACTTGAATGCCCCAGTATTTGCGTGACACTAAAAAAATATATATTTGTATCTCCGGTAAAACAGGAAATTATGTTAGAATAATTTAGCATATCTATAAAAATATGCTAACTTTTAGAATACAATTCCTCTAAGGTTAATGGAAATAATAGAGTAAAACCCGTCAGCTTTTTACTGCTTTACTTCAAGTAGCATATTGAGAAGCAACCGTAGACTCATTGAGACGGTTTAATTTATTATGAACAATCCTCAGAGACTGACACAAGGTAAGACGGAGACGTTTCAAATCACGTTATTTGAGTTTACTTCATTATGACAGTGCTATTGTGTTTTTACACGGCGAGTCAATATTGAACCTCTTATTGTATACGAGTACAAATGAAAGAGGTGCATTTTTAAATGAATAATTAAATAATGGAATATGATTAGAATTTCGTAAATTTTGATCACATTTTTTTGTTTCAAACGGTATGGTTCTAAAGGTAAAGGAAGAAGAGGCGATTGTATTATTGCATGTTGAGTCGCGGCACTTAACGCTGCGCTTTAACTTGTCACCAGAGCAAAGAAATGAAAATGATTTATTCACCCGAGTAAGAATCGAACCCACAACCATCACGTTTACAATGCCTCTGCTGTAGACAGATGTATAACATACTTTCTCAAAGTATTCTATACATTTGTCTACATAGCAATGTGTACTAGGTAAGTTACCTCTGCCATGGCCTCGTCAGTCCGTCCACCACAACTCCTGGCTCGGACGTAAGAGCAATGACTGACAGGTGAGAGACGCGACGGTTGTACGTTCAAATACCATACGATGAAATGTTTGTTTCCTCTGGCTTCACCCATCTACCGCATATAGCCGGCTAGAGGAGTTATATGGCAATAGAGAATAGAAATGTACGTACGTGAATAAACGAGACCAGTCCAACTTGAGGCTAGTCGCGGTACAGGAGCACACGCGTGCGATTGTAAACGCTACAGGTTGTGTGTTCGATTCCCACTCGAAGAAATGAAAATATTTAAAATAGTAAAAAAATATATAAAATACCTGTATATTAAATTTATTTAACTTATTGAGTTATCGAGTTAGAGATTTAAAAGTACTAAGATTTCCCACTTCTAATGCAACTTCCTAGACATTTCGTGACGGACCCTAACAACGCGCTTTATCTACCGCAGAGAAAATAATATAATATATAAAATTACCCAGAACGGGAATCAAACTCATAAGTACCGCGATTACGTTCAGATGCTGTCCCACTGCGCGCTGCGCCACGATGGTGTCTGTCGGTTTTGTGGTGACAAAAACCTAACCAAGCCAATTGTTTTAATCCCACCGCACTCCGATGTTAATTATTGTAGTGTATTTAGTTCGCATAATACATATAAGTACCTACTGATGTATTTTCATTAACATATTTGTAACTTAACGCATCTTCCGCATGTAGCTGACTAGAGGAGAAAAAAAAGTAGAGGGATCTTATTGTTAAGACTCTCTTTTCCCCACGTCATGGGTTATTTAAGAGAGATTGTGTTGAGTGGCGGAACTCAACGCCGCACATTGTTCTATTACTTGATATGAATTATGATAAATAATTATGCGCATCATTGATAAATAATTATGCGCATCATTGAGTTCGCGCGATATCTTCAAAATTGAACGAAAAATATACACACACAAAAGTTCAATTATATCAATGATATTTGAACCTGCGATCTCTAATAATTTAAATTACATTTCTATTTACGATATTCTTAAAAAATAACCTCGCATTTTTTTATCTATTCCTTAATCATTAACACACCAGCGCACGCGCCTACCATCTGCCTGTACAGACTAAAAATATTACATACTATAAAACTACAAATTTTATAGTAAACCCAAATATAGTTAGTGTTTATTTATACGCTGTGGCGCTAACGGTCCTAGCCACCTGCTGTGACGTCATACGTCAGGTGTAGAAAGAGATGGATATATGCTTGCGTCTCGTTTAAACACCTGTCTTAAGTTTTTGTCTATTAAAGCCTTGAACTCAAATAATTTACTTTTAAAAAAAAACTATTATTCTATTAAAATTGACCCTATAAAAGTAAGTGTCTATCTGAATGCCCAATGGTTGTGGGTACGATTCCCGCTCGGAGAAATATCATTAGGCATGTAAACGGGACGTGGAGTGTCGTAACACTATATTTTTTTCAATTTTTCCTTTTAAAAAAAATATAAAACAGTGTTATATATACAGGTATATGTACATTAGTCGAAATTACAGAATGGAAAGACAAAAAAATTCTAAAAAATGTAGCCCCTCTACTATGCAGACGTGCGAATCAAAACTTTCGTTCTAACTATCAAAAGTCGTAATTACCTTTGGAAAATACTGATGCGAGTATTGCGTTTCGCAAAGTATGGTCGTTAAATTGCACAACCGAGGTAGCTCAGCGTCTGGATGTAAACGCGACAGTTGTGGATTCGATTCCTGCTTGTGAGAATTGATTATTTTTTCTAATTTTTAATTTTTAAACTGAGTACGAGCAGATAGGGAAAAAATAATATACCATTCTCATGTTCCTTATTTAGATCCTTAAGCAGGGATTGAGGCCAGTCGGCCGACTGTAAAAGGGGCATAACACGCTGTTGTAGGCTCTATTCCGCCTTCTTTGCTCGAAGAAATAAGCCATTTAATATTTTCATTTCCTCGCTCTGGTAACGACACAAAGTGCGGCGTTCAGTTCCGCCACTCAATACGCAATGCCGCCAGAATTCGATGGAAAATGGGGAACGGAAATATGTTAACACTAGGGAAGGATTGAACCCAATTTTAGATACTCATTACCAAATACTTTTATGAAGATGTACTTAATGAAATGCAGTATGAAATGTCATCAAGACAGATTAGAACTCATGACCTCATCGTCATTTGTTTAGACTATCGTGAACTACGCCTGAGAGGTGTCATCCATCAAAATAATAAGGTTAAAAGCTCAAGGTTGAACTATCCGATCTTCTTTTGCGGTGTCACGTACATAATCTCTAAAGTGTTTGGATTTTATGTATTTATTTATGTTTGTATAAATAGAGACCGCGGTGGAGCATTGTGGCAGTACTCGAGTGTACTTTACGACGGCTCTAGGTTTGATCCCACTTTCCCCGTTCTGGTAAATAAAACGCAATATTGGGTCCTCATTTTTGTGCAGAAAATGCGATGTTCTCATGTTAAAAGCGTAAAGCATTTTTTTACTTTTAAATATATATATATATCTATATATATAAAATCGAAAGGTCACTCACTCATCACGAAATCTCAGAAACTACGTGTGCTAGGAATCTGAAATTTTGCATAGGAGTTACTTATAGGACATAGGTGCTCGCTAAGACGGGAATTTGTAATATACGACTTCTAAGGGGTTGTTTTTGGGGTTGAAAGTTTGTATGAAACTTCGTTACTAATGACATTTGTCTTTGTCATTCGTTACTAAATGCTAGGAGTCTCAAATTTTGCATAGACGTCACTAGGACGTAGCC
>HE670291.1:0-37628 GCA_000313835.2 Heliconius melpomene melpomene | reverse complement strand
GGGCGAATTTGGACACCCAAATCTACAAGACACGCAGACCTTTGATAGACTATCCTACCGGCTGCGCCAGTTAAACTTTCTAATTGAGAATTTACTTTTTTAAAAATAAAATACTAATTTAAATTAAAACTATTTAATACGTCTGATCGATTTGGAGATCACAACAATATTAATTCTTAAAGTTAAAAGTATTTGTATTACAAAAGTTATAATGTATTGCGACATTTAACATGAATTTTACGAAACAATAAAAGTGCTTATAACAATAATGGGAATACTCCGGTGGTCTCGCTGAGCCAGCGGAATAATCTCGCTTAACCTAATACTGAGGGTTTGGGTGAGTGCATAACTATCTATCTATTATGGTATTATATTAAATAGATATCTCGTGTATAACTATGCTAAGTAACAGATAAATGGAAAGATAAACGTGTTTTTTGTATACATAACTAATATTAGTAAACAATTATTACTAATTTTATTTTATTTTTTTTAATAATTTATAATTTAAAACGAACTACTTACTACTTACTAGGAATAGTTGTGTTAGCGTTGTGAATTTATTATAATGTAAAGTTATTTTTATTAGTATTTTGTTGTTAAACTTTATTAGAATTATGGTACAATAATTAGTTGTTATTTTCTTTGGCTTAAATTTTTTAATAATATTTTGTGAAATCAAATGACACAATTTTGTTATAATTGTATTTGTCAAGTTAGTTGTTGATTTGACTAATAATATAAAAGGCATGGAATTAGTAGTCGGGATTTTCCCCACAGGCAGCCACATAGTGCCTGCATATTCTTCAGGGCCAGAGTACCCTCTGCCCTACCCACCCGGTGTCGCTGTAAAGGCCAATAGGGCTAACAGCATTAACACTCATTTATTATTACGCCCCCAGGCTTAAGTTTGTCAACTTTTGTCAAATTGTACTTCCCGTTGACATACAATTCTAAAATTGTTACGGAACCCTCGGTATGCGAGTCCGACTCGCATTTGACCGATTTCTATTTTTTATAAAATAATAATTTAACAAAATTGTAATAAAAATAATAATATCGACAATCAATCAAATGTACCACAAGTGTATGACTATCTCGAACAAGTCGCTGGAATCAATTAGCGGCGAGCTGAGTGTCCAATTAAAACATCGCTCGACGGATGAGGGCGGGCGTGCGCGCTGTTGTCTACCTGCGCTACCTGCCGGTAGTTCGAGGTGGTGCGGAATAGTGTTTAGGTACGCGGTAGTACTGTCGACGCTCTCCTACTGCTTATTAAGATTGTTAAAATAATGTGTACAACAAACGGACCATACGGACCATGACTAGTGTAGTAATAATCATTTAAAAATACTATATAAACCTGTGTATAAGTTAATTCAGAGCGTATTATAAGAAATATTGTAATTACTATTAAAATTCTACTAACTACCACGTCGAAGGCCGTCGTGACGCAGCGGCGTGGCACCTGACTGCAAACGTCTGTCGGTTCGATTCCTGTTTTTTTTATTTTCATTGCTTTGGTAACGAAATGAAATGCGACGTTGAGTTATGCAATTTCCCAAATTGGACGGAATTTGCGGAATGAAGTGTTTTAACACTCTTTTTAAGTTTCATCAGCCCGCCCTGCCATATGCGGAATACAGCACGAAGCTATTGAAAAAAATAAAAAAGAAATTGAAGTCTTTAGTTAATCAAGTCCCACGCTACGCCTCCGCCATGTTTAACATGGTATGTTAAAATTTCCCGCGAAAACAATTAAATTTGATCTTTAATAAAATATTTAATCTACAAATATGTACATAGAGTTTAATGAAAACATCGTAGCATTTGTCTTGGAATTTTTCATTTCCCCGCAGGCCTTGCTCGGGCTGAGCCTTCCGGAGCAGTTACTTAAACTGCGAACTTGATTTTTTTTTAGCTTCACGCTATTATTCTACAATTAGCTGGGTCCGTCCCCTACTTTCCTCCGAACTTTCGAGGCATTGTGTGCCGAGTGGCGGAAGCAACGCCGCGGTTTGCCTTCTTACCAGAACGAACTTAGTCGCGTTGACATTCACTCGCTTGCCCACTGCGCCACGAATGCCTCAAACGAACTTGATGTTAGGCTTATTGCATTGTATTCTCTTCTCTTTTCTTTCCACTACGACTTTCATATTATATAAGTAAGTTGTAAGTTATGAGCACATACTTGTATCTTAGCATTAGCGCTGGTTGCTCAACTCGACAGTCGTAGAACAAGCACCCATTACTCAATTTCCGATTTTCCACTTCGATCACAATGGAAATGCACAATCAAATATTTCACTCGGCGCAGTCAATAAGGAAATTATTTTATTTTAAGGGTTCTTTTTCTTTTATTTTGGCGTTACGAGCGTAACAAAACATTTCTAGCTGAAGTTAACATTAAATATCCAGGTCTACAGTCCTTTGGAACACAGAAAAACAGCTTGTGAGTCAAGGTAATCACAATATTTATAATAATTCAAATTTCTTCACGTCTCATCGGTTTGTGGCGCAGGGGCGCAAAGTGTACACTTACACTGTAAACCGACTGGTTGTGGGTTCGATCCCCACTCGAGGGAACGATTTATTTTCATCTCGTCGCTCTAGTAAAAAGACAAAGCGTTATTTCATATTATGCTCCTTTTGAGTACCAATCCTGTTTCAAGCGGAAAAACGCGTGAAGCAACTTTACTAATGCTATACTATTGTATAATAAACAAAGTAGTAATATATCAGACATATGTAAGTGTTCCACCATCATCGACACCATAATCCCACCATTATATCACGCAGGCTTTGCGGTCTCCATAACGTGTTTATTTCCATTTCGGTCCCGTAAATATTTGCAGGACTGAGTAGAACAAATTGAATAAAATTGTTGGTTAATATTTGATTTCGCGGATCAATAGGGCGCTGTTTGCTAACTTAAGTCATAAATAAATGTTCGGAACTCTGCACCGTATTGAGTCGTGGGATTGGTTTCAATGTGCTGCATAAATATTAAAATATAAATATTCATAAGCAAAATTATGTCGATTGTAATGAAGACGTAATATTTTTTGAATTGTTGTATAGTTGAAGACCAAAAAATCTTTCACTTTACTCATTTTGAAGAAAATGAAGAAAACGGTTTTTTAGCAGCGCGAGCGCTGTACCCCGGGTGTAGCAAGATAAGCAGGGTGCCTTGTTACTGGAGCAAGGAAGTACACATAGTTTATTCTGCCGACTAGAAATCGAACTCACACTGCCGCGTTTTGCCACGGTGGCCTTAACTTGAAGTTATCCTTCTCCTATATTTCTAATACATATACACAATGGTTTTAGATTCGATTCCCATTCGCGGAAATTACTTACCGTGCTCAGGCGAGATAACGCGATATAATACACTTGTTAGATATTTGTTTAAAAATGTGACAAAACCGATGTATAGAAGATATTTCTTTTGATTGATTTAGAAGTTTAATTTAAATTTAGAACAGACAGACAGAAATACATACAGACAGACGAACAATAAAAGAATCCTATCCTAAAAGAGTTCTGGCTTATTCTTTTATGATAGGGATATCAAATAAATCGAAATTCTTGCGACCGTTATACAGTTTACCTTTCCAGAAGTAGACAGAAAGAACCTAATGACAAGACTCTCCGTTCTCCGCTACCACCATATTTGCGTGTTGAGTAACGGAGCTCAACACCGCATTTTGACTAATTAATAATTTATAACAATAATGTCAATAGGTATTCTAAATCAATAGCCCCAAGATAACAGCGGAAGTAAAAAATAATTAATCGTTCTGATATTTAAAATATAAATCATACACCAAGTCAGAACGAACCAGAAACGCGCCCTTTGTCTCCGCCGGCTGCAGCTTTGGGGTGACACCTCCAAGTACATCAACATTTGCCGGCGTTGTATCGTCTACCTACATATATTGGGATTTCGTTTTAAGACTTGTTTTGATATGTTGGAGCTATTAGGAAACGCTTTTTATGGATAAAATTACTAAATAAGTGTGTGATTTTCTATATTATAAGATAACGCCGTCTTCATAAGTTTGAAATGTGGGTTTATACGAGTATCTTATCCTAAAATATATCAGAATAGTTTTTGTGCCTGTAATCTTAAAAGACGGACAGACGATCCTTGTTTTTTTAGTTTCACACATTTTCCCACATTTACGCTCAATTTTCGAGATATAGCATGTTGAATAGCGGACTTCAACATCGCGCTTAGATTTATTACAGCGGGGAAACGAAAAAATCTTTCCTCTTATTTCCACCCTTAGGGAGAATTCTAGAAAACGATGATACACGTGTTCAATCAAATACTTTTAAAAATCTAAATTTCATTTTTTTTCCATACAAACTTTCAACCCCTATTTCACCCTTTTAGGGTTAAAATTTTTCAAAACCCTTTTTAGTGGATGTCCAGATTATGAAAGTAAATCTGTCCAAATTCCACGTTTCTACGCACAGCGGTTACGGCTGTGCGCGCGTCTTGCCTCAGTCAGTGAGGACAAGTCCTTTTATATATATAGATAATCAGTAATCTAAGTGAGGCGCAGTGAGGTGAACACAATCACTGCGTACAATATTATATATGTAACAGTTTGTGAGGATGGATGTTTGTTTCCCTTTCACGCTAAACTCCTGAACGGACTTTTTATCACTAAGCCTTTTATCACATAATACGTAATCATTTAACAAAAAAGTAAGCAGGCGAAGCCGTGTTTACGTCGCTAGTGTTTAATAATTGAGTAACAACGTTCCCTCGAGAGCGCTATTTATTCCAAGAAGCTCTCTCACGAACTATTGTTGGAACTTGGGCGATTCTTTAAATTTCAATGCACCCCCCCGCACACCTCGGCACGCCGCGCCTTGACCCGGATGTCACTTTATTGTTCATTTTGCTTCGAATGTTCTTATTTTTTCCTTGAAAAGTTATTCTTAATTTCACATAGGTAGGTACTCGTAGTGTACTTGTGTACCATGTACAATAGAATATGGCTTAGTTTTTTTTTCTGTTTTGTTTATTTGACTGTAACCACGACGGTTGCGAGTTCGATACGCGCTCGGAGGAAAAATTATGGTAATATATAAAATCTTTCTAAAATTATTATTTACTTTTTAGTTCGTTGTTAGAAGTCGGTTTTACTTTTTATTAAAAATTAATTTATTTTACAATTTTAAGTGATGGGTAGATCTTAAAATGATGCTTCTTAAAGGAGTGGTGATGGTGGTGGTAATGGTTGTCAACGAGTGGTTGTGGTTGCCCTTTGTAAAACTTCACTTAATTGAGTATTATTTTTGTACGTTACATTTTGGTATATTGACAAGAAAATACAAAAAAAATATTCGGATGAATTGGGAATCTCTCCCTTTTTTGAAGTTGGTTGAAAATGAGAACATCCTCATTTTTGAGGTTGGTTGAATATTTTTTCAATATTTTTCTCTATTTTGACTGAATCCCATAATCAGAGCCTAACTTTCACCAAACTATCCTTGAAGACTATAAAAAAAGAACGAAAGAGTTATTCGTCTATTTGTCGCGCACATACCTGATGCAAATTTCAGACTTATGTGATTTTTTCATAGATACCATTAGACATGACATGGACCAAAAAAAATGGGACCACACGGGAAGCACTAGCTTTCAAATAAAAAAAAATATTAAAGTCGGCTCACTCAGTCAAATGTTATGACGTAACAAACATAAAAAAATACAGTCGAATTGATAACCAAAGAAGGTTACAGAAGTCGGTTAAAAAGGACTGATTGATTTCGTCATTTTTGAACTAAACATAATTTCGTATTGACTGGCGGTACTCAACGTTTTATCTACCAAAGTAAAGAATTGAAAGTAACTTAAATACAATTATTACAATCATGGGAACCAACCCAAACCCATCTATTCCACACTCACACGGATATTTAATATGTAAATTCATATAAACTTTATAACATAATCAAAAATATAATGATATGTACGTTATACCTATAACGTAGTGTGTCCTCTCAAGGAGAACTAACGTCGTAAAACCCCGCTAATTATAGCTTAGCTCCTAATACTGACATTAAACAGTCTACGGCTAGGGGAGAGTGGGGACAGTTGATCAGGTCAAATGAATCTGAGTAATGCTATACGTATTGCGCTCGCTACGTGAGGAGATAGCTTGGTCGTGTAGCTACTATGGGTTCTCGGTTCTCTAACAGGTACTACAGACACCAAGCTACTGCCTAAAATAGTTGAAATTTGGCATGTAGGTAAATTAGAAAGCGAAATTCCTATAAGGGAACGGGAAAAACAGAATTTTCTATTTTTAACCGGCTTCTATTTTCAAAAAGCAGGAGGTTCTTTATTTTTATTGTTAACAAAATAACTTGTCCTCTAACTTCTTATCGCGAAGCTATGTTTTCTATCATTACCTATTTTCTATCAGTAATGTCATCAGATGATGACTAATAGAAGCAAATATATGATTATTATTGTAAGATATGAAACACTTAGTCCGTGACTAAATTCGAGGGTTTCCCTCGAATTCGGACAGATTTCATCATCAGATCTCGATTTAGTTGTAATGGAACTAATGGGAATGAACACCCTTTCAAATAAAAATAAATTTGTCCACAAGTGACGAAGAAATCGACGGGCAAATATAAAAAGACTTAGAACTTCCTCCTTTCTGAAAAAGGAAGTTGGTTAAATAAAATTTTTATTATAGGTTTTTGATAAAAATTACTCACGAATATTGTACTTTTAATATTGTTCATATACATATGTTTTAAAATGTTATCTTTCCGTTACGTCGTAATACCCTTAACTGATCGAAATATATTGCAGCAATTTTAAATATAATACTGAATTTTTCTACTATGATCCTATAAAGGAAAGTACAGGTACACTACGAGTTGTGGGTTTGATACCCAGTTAGTTACCCATGTAGTTTTTTCACTTCCCCGATCTGGTGGACCAGGCACGGGGTTTCTTGTCTCGACTCGACTAAAGTCTCTAAAATTGGGCGAAAAGTAGGAAACGGAGTGGTATTAATAAGTTCCCTTTGCTTTTATACGGGAAAAAGCGTGTAGGCTTTTTTTAACTTTTAACGAAATACGATGAAGTAAAATAATTATTTACAACAAAAGTAATTCACACCAGTACAGTGGTAGGGTAGCGCAGCCAATAATACAAATGGGTTAGGTGTAACGCTATCTTATCGCCCTTTCGAGGGCTTGTGAAGGATTTTTTATCAGTTACCCATTTAGTTTCAGATTTTGATAAGAATTTCATAATATAACCAAACATTTTTTTTGTTATTATTGTAAGGCATTTAATAATAAGTAATTGTGTAATGTGAAGATAACGGCAGATTAGGCAAAACTAAAAAAAAACTAAAATTTATTAATAACCCAATAATTAAAACTCATACACTAAAAGTATTCCATTCTATTTTAAACAACAAATCGCAACTTCCTTACTTGTTGCTACACTCACACAAAATATAAGCAGCCATGTTAATCGGACTCAATATACTGTATAGTCCTCCTACTATATAAGGCCATGTCTCGTTCGACAAACTCCACGCCCAAAGCAAGCCGCTGACTGTAAACATTTGAGAGGAACTTGCTTCCACGAGGCGTGTGAGGAGCTCCTTAAAATTCAATCGCTAAGACGTTGATGGCACAGCTTGAAGTTACCTTAGCTGCCTCTATTAGAATTGATCAAACTACACATGAAACTAGTTATTTAATAGTTGTAGAAAACTATTGTACTTAAAAAATAAAAGAGGAAAAAAAATCTTATCATTTTCTGCCATATAGCAGGATAGTGCTTTGTCTTTTTACCAGAGCGAGGAAATGAAAATAGTTCATTCCATCTAGTGGGAATGGAATCTATAACCCTTACACTCAGATACTGACGTGTCTTCACCTATGGCCTTCGCCGATGGCCTTTACACTTCCATCCAATTCTGAATGCATAGAGTGCTGAGTGGTGGAACTCAACGCTGTACTTTCCCTCGACTTTATAAAGTTCCTGTCACAAATGTTTGTAATTATCTTATCCACCTACACCCACATATTATACTCGTATATTTACATATAGTATAAAGTAGTGATACTGCACTACACTGTACCTACATATTGTGTACATCCCAATTATAATATTGTTCTATTCAATCTAGAACTAAGCCATTAAGTCAGTTGAGTGGTTGCCGGATTGACTTACAGCGGCTTACGCGTCTAATGTCGCATTACGAGTACACGAACTACGAGTACCGGCCGTGATTGGGTTTCATGCTATTTTGTTAGTTGTCCTAAGTCCGTAAAAGTTTATGATAGGAGGCCAAAGGGGGCGCCGCGCCACAGTCGAGGGCTAGATTCACACTCGAGGAAGTGAAATATTTAATATTTTTATATCTCACTTTGGTAACGAGGCTTCATGGGAACGAGGTATTAACAGTAGGTTCCTAAGTTTCCTCTGAATACCCCGTTGTGTGCGGAATACAGAGAGATTCTAAAATAAGATAAGAGACCAATTATGATGAATGATGATGAAGAATTTTCTAGATCATAAAATTAAAATCATCATAAAAAAAAAATATTTATTTTATTGAAAATAATAGTTTCATAGCGTAATATGAAAATAACTGAATAAAAGAACCTGATTGCGTTATAAGCATATATTTTCCCTCGAAAACCCTTAAAATATTTAACATCGCAATACACTTGTGGAAGTGCAAATATTTAACGGTCGACCCACTTCTGTGATGGGGCCTTTCGGGAATTTAGGTGTACACTTTATAATTATGTTACGTTTTGCCGCTCGTTCTGTGTAACAAGAGCTGAATCGAAAACAGCTTGATTAAGTGAAATTAGTCATTTACGCGCGTCCGCTGAGAGAGCTCCGCCGCGGGTCATTGAATCACTTGAACATTCCCCTTTTTAAAATTTCACCGTTGTCGAGATATTGCGCTTATTTATCTATCTATTATTGGTATACAAAAATACCGATACGAATAATAACCACGCATATGTAACAAAAAAGATTTATAAATATTATATCAATTAACAAAATTATTATGAAAGACTTATCGAGTAGTAAACTTGGTAATTGCATAATTAAAGACAACCCAAGTAAGATTTCTTGCAACATTTTCTACAACACGGATATTGAAGTTTTTGTGAAATTCTTTTTCTTATTGGTTTAATGTCACTTGTATTGTTTTTTTCTTTGCTATCACCCTTGCATTTCTTGCATGGTTGTAGTTTTATTTTATCTATGGAGGGATCCTTCTTTTTTTTACGGCCTTGGAAACCAAATCTTGGGCATTTTTCGTAAGCCCCAGACATTTTAAGATGCTTCTTCTGTAGTTTTTTTTTCTCAAGTAAAACCTTTTCTCTTTGTCTTTCAAGAAGCCATTCATCTAATTTTTTTTGCATCTTTTGTCTAGTCTCCACCATTTCCCTCCACTGCCATGGTTTAATTTTTTTCGAAGGCTTTAAAATAGCTTCAAAATCAAAGATGTCTTTAGGCGTAGTTGTCTTACTTTTCCATTTTTTTGGATCTAATAGTTCTTTTATGTTTCTCCTATTGTCAAGGTTGGGTGCGGATAGGTAGTTGACATCGGCGTCGTTTACTTCTATTGCTGTCTCATTGACTCTTTTCATATGTTCTTTAAGATCTTGCATGTACTTAAGTCCTACTAAGCTGCCACTATCATTAACTTTTCGTAATGATTTAACACTTTCATCGATAGCTTCATTTATTTGTTTAAGCAAATCAGTTTTTTCTTTTTCAAGCTCTTCAACAGTTCTATTTATATTACGATCAGTGGCTGTAACAATTTCACCGATAAAATATATGAACATGGCGTTTATTAACATGTTTGTATATGAGGTTAAAATAAACAAATTCCAATAACAACACGTCAGCTATACGTATAATGATACATATAAAAGAGCATAAAATATTTCACGATAATGGAAATAGCCACTGTAAAGATTTATACGACTTTACATAAAAATGGTTTGTGTATATGATGTTTATTTGAAATGTTAAGTGAAAATAATTCAATTTTATGGTTTTAGTAAATTTAAATCCTAGGGTTTACTTTTCGAGCACAAATATTTATTTAATAATGTAATAGTTGTGGGTTCCATTTCTTCCGGGTGAAAAGTATAAACTTTCCTGAAGAACGAATAGCGTAGGATTTTACCATAACACTTCATATTTATCAATAAGCGGAAATTGGAGAACAGTGTGATGTAGCTCTAAGTCCTCTCCAATCACTTTATCGAGAGTACTGCACTAACTACCTCAGTCAAATTTTGAAAAATTGAAATTTGATTTTCCATTTTATATTTTTAAGTCTTAGTACAGTACCTACATACGGGAGTCCACCAAAAATCCTATATGTTTTACGTTGGAGTACAAATCAGATATAATGATCCCTTTAATTCGAGGCATCATAAACTAATCAGAGTCACTTTCGGGAGAGTATTTCTTTCATATTAGTATCTCCAACGACTGTCTTCTGAGCTATACGAGTACGTAGTAGGTACCATCTGTTTCATTGTCACGTAGGTTATGATAGATATGGAGATATACTGGTACAGTAATCAGTACTGTATAAAGTGCGTGTGGTTTAATTACGAAATATATTTTATAAACATAACTAGCGGACCCGGACGCGGCTACGCCTGCTTAAAATATTTATTAAATATATTTATGAAATTGTTTTCAGATTTCAACAGAATTAGTAAGAAAATATAAACCTAAATAATCAAAAAGAATAATAAGTAGAGACATATTATTAGAAAAAATATCTGAATTATTGAAATGGACCAACAAAAGAAGTAAAAGTAACTAAAGGATATTCTTAATATTAGAAAAAGTACCTAAAGTTTTCCGTACGTGCGTACATAGATATCGACTCTATGAAATAACTAAATATTTTTCTATATTAAATCAATTCATAAGGATGAATATCAAAATGTCGCGGTAACAGTTGCGTAGCGACGACGGTTGTCATTAACATGGCAGAATAAATTGCATGTCAAATTAGAAATAAGTATTTTAATATATTAGTACATATGTGTAATGTAATATTATAGCCTATAGCACTTCTGAAGTATGCAGCTTTCATACAAAACAAAAACATAGTAAATCGGACCAGTAGATCCAGAGATCTTAGCGTTCAAACAAACAAACAAACTCTTCCGCTTTATTATATTAGTATAGATAGTATAGATTAGCGCGGTTAGGAAATATTTAATTGTAGACGCAGTGGCTTTACTCGTATTGGAGAAAACTATAAAAAAGGATTTTAGTGCCGGACCACCATGGGCTGCTCCTCTCCTAAGCACAGACCTTACATATTGCGCCGATTTTCTTTTTATTTGGCTTCTTTCTGCTTATTACTTCGGCTTGGTGACAGTTTTGCCACTCACTTACGCAATGTCTCATTCACACATTTTTATAAACTTACAACAGAGATTACTAACTTTTAAAAATATGTTTTTGTGAAAATTTCACATGTTGAACAAATGGTAGCAGCAACAGAGCCATTACATTGATGAGCGCTTATCAGCGCCGAGGCTTGCTTCTTCCCTTCCGTTCTTTACTTTATGCTATTGTCGATGTTTCAATCAACGTGAAGAAAGCACTCGTTAATTAGCGGATGGACTCAACTCAGACAGTACTCTACTGTACAAGAAAATCCAGTGTTTTCAAGTTGCTTTATTTATTGGTCTGAAATAGAAATGTTTAGTATTAGATGGTCTTTTGCTATGTTTTTGAGTTTTTCAAGTTTAATTGTGTGAGAGGCGGTTGTGGGTTCGATTATTGTGTTCGATATTCGATGCGATTAATTTACTATTGATTGTCGATCTAGTAGTAGTAAGGTAAAATGAGGCGTTAAGTTCCGCCACACAACACGCAGTGTCTAGAAAATTGTGCGTCTATTCTATAAAAAGCAAAACAAAATCCTTACACAAAACAATTTCAAATAAAAAACCTAACAAGATTAGCAAAAAGTAACATAAAAAATTCATTCGTACATTTTAATCGCAATACGAAGAACATCCGACATAAATCCCTACGAATATTTTTTTTCCGTACAATTTCATTTATTTCCCAAAGCCTTCTATTTTTCCATTAAGACCAATTAATATTAAGCACAGATCACTTTTAATTAATTTTCTTTTCCGATAAAGCCCAATAATTCGTTTAAAGCCGTCGTCTCTCATAAATGTTACGTTTTCGGTTATATTACGGTATTATTCTGAATCAAAAAGAAAGATATTCGGATCAAAATAAACAATAATAGTAATGTTTTTAAAATTAAGTAGTAGTACTTGTGGGGTAGGTGTATGTCCCACTGCGCTACGGCGGTCTACGTGCTCGTAGTAGTTCAAGTAATGTTCATTATTAGCTTTGAATAATTAAGGTATGAAAACATTTTTAAAAGCCATTCTACAGAGAAGACTAACGTATTCGGTCAATATTTAGAAGGGGATAAACGAGTACCCGCGATTTTTTTAGATTTTACATTATTTAACATCACTTAACATCTTAGATAGCCTTTAATTAAATTTATTTGGCCTTTTTTAACTTCACGCTGTATCCCGCAAATAGTAGGGCTAGCAGAAGGAACCTAGTAATGAGACATTCCGTTCCTTTTTAGATACTTTCTTTCCACCATTAGAGGCTAGTCGGGCGGTCGGGGCCCAAGCGTAAACCTGACAAGCTGGTCGCCTCTAAATAAGTGAGTGTACTAAATGTGAGAGTACTAAATATCTTGACTAGTTTCTGCCTGTCTCTGCCCGTTTTTTAATCATGATGAAACTCTTTTACTGGTACGCTGTCTCAGTCGAGCGGTTACATGAGACTCGTAGATTGGTTAATGTAAGCCATCCTTAATAACCAATATAACACCACGGCTGGTCTATCTATCGTGATGTGTGGGAAAAAGCGTGAAACTGAAAATATACATATGCTGTTAATGCTGCTAATCTTTATAAGATTCTCTGAGAGAAGGATGCAGTGAGAAATCTGTTTCACTTTCCGTCCAAACACAAAAATACAATACAAACTTAAATTTACTTTCAAATTTCCATTTTACATGAAGGAGTGATATGCAAACAACTTATAGCACATTCTACTAATATTTGCTTAGTGTTTAAAGTGTATTTTCTTGGTCATGTTAAAAATTCTTTTATATTTGCGAGCTCCGAGAATATGGCTTTGAAACTTTATGCAGCGCTTCGTTAGGATATTTTAAATTTTCATTCTTAAAACCTTAAGAATCTTAAGCAGGGTAATGTGGCTACGAAATGTGTAAACTTTTTCCGCTTCACGCTGTTTCCCGTATATAGCAGGGTAGGCAAAAGCATCCAAGTGCTATCACACCACATTCCCGACCTTCTGCCCAATTTACGAGACATTCTCTCTCATTATCATAGCGAGGAAAATAATTTATTCCCCCGAGCAGGAACCGAACTTACAACGGTCGCGCTTACCGTCAACCAAGAGCTTTTACTATAAAAAATATAAATGTAACAAAAGTTTCTCTCCTTAGCCGTACATTCTCTGGCCACAAACGTTTCGAAGTAACAATCACACTCAATTACGTCAATTCTCCCTGAATTATCGGCAAAGGAACATCAATAGATCTCGCTATAGCAATAGTGACTTGTCAAATTATACTCTCAATATGTCGATTTATTTTTAAAATGTTACTTCTAATATTATGTTTTAAGTTATTTGGGGGCGTAGTGGTACAGTGGAATAACGTTTGACGGCAAACGCGATGTTTTTGGGTTCGATCTCCAATCGGGGGAATGATTATATTAGATATCATTTTCATTTCACCACTCCGGTAAACAAAGATGACGTAGAGTTCTGGGCAATGGGTAATGTGTGTAAAACTGGTGGCAAAGTGTTTCGCAAATTATGAAAAGTTGAAAAGAGTGTGAAAGTGCTGACGTTCTCTTGACATTCTATGAAGAATTAAAAATAATAAGAAAGTAAGATATAACTACATTTTTTTATACAGGATTGGAAAAAAAACAGGTGGCTGTTTGTCTTTTAACCTAATATATTACACCCATAAAAAAAACTAACCTTAAAGTTAAATGTTAGTAAAAGCAGGCATTTTCTTTGGACATTGTCTAATACGGTCGTCGCCGCACTAATAATTGCATTCTTAGTGCTCGTTAAGGTACTATTCGCTATTCTTTTTCTAATCAATTGATACTGGGATAATGGCTTTTTGAAACTATTTAAAGTTTCTATCACACGATTAGTGCAATATTCATACCTTTCATTAAAAGTGTATCTCCATTGAGTAAGGGGGTTTTGAATTTAATTTCTTATAAATTCCGTTGGAAAAACAGTAATTTTTACTTTTTGTCTCCATTACATTTAAGATTTAAATATTTTATTGGTCTTCTAAGTCTTTTTGTCTGCTTTACAGGTAGGCAGAAGGAACGTACAGATCAATATTGAAGACTTGCACTTGGTCTTGTTAGGGTGTCGTTGTGTCACGGAGACCTCTACATTATAATGAATTATCAATTACGAAGGCAATCCAATCTTAAGTGTGTTAATAAAACTAATATGTTATATTTGTTAAGTTATTCATTAAATACAATGTCCTCACTGACTCCCGCGTCGCGTCGGGCGCACTGGCCACTTGTAATTAAAATTTGTAAATGATACATTTGAATATACAAGTAACATGACAGTACAAACTAGTACAGTTAAGTGTTTTATTAATACGTAAAAAATAAGAAAATCAGCTTCACACTACACGCACTTCCCGCACGAGGAAACGAAACCCCTGTAGGATCGCTTTGTTGTCCGTCTGTAACAAGCATTTATCTCGAGATCACGTGGATGTATCAATCTTAAATTAATATCGAGTCTACGGTTCCTTGAAGCACGGAACAAAATCAATCTTTTAATTCAAGGTAATTCAAAGATTTTGCATTGTTTTTATTGCATTTTGTATAAAATTTCCCACGTCATCAAATTCTGTTGGGTACTTCCCATAGATGTACAATTATGAAATTTGGCAAGAAGTAAATCTTGCAGTACAAATAAAGGATAAAAAACATAACAAACTTATAATTATAGTTCATTTCATACAAAATGAGTGCGAACGTCCGCAAATTTAAGTTTAAGCAAAAGTAAGTACAAAATTGTATAATTCAAGGAGAAGCATACAATCCTGACATTGGTACGGAACGCTCAGAAATGTCCGACTCGCGCTATACTGTTTTATTACTATTTTCTTACATGTGCAATAAAGAATATATATATATAAATACTTAAAAAAAAATTCAGCTCTACGCTGAAGCAAGGTATGCATGCGCAGCAAACGTGTTAAGTGGCGAAACTCAACGCCGCGCTTTGCCTCAATACCAGAGCCAGACATGAAAATATGAAATATTTCATTTCTTCGAATAGGAATCGAACCCACACACAGCCCTTACCTACTGTCGCGCTAGCAGTCAAAGTCCTGTGCGCCACGACTGGCCTTGTATTTAATATGACCGCGCCAAAACCGCGTCCAGAGTACACTTAAGCAAAAAATATCCAATAGACCGAATATAACTCAAACACTTAAATGCAAGAAGCTGGAATTTGTTAAATTTTTGATAAATCTTTCAAATTCAAACTTTAAAAGGGGTGAAAAGAAGCAGCAAAACTTTTTTATGAAATTTCTGTATCTCGCCCTCGCAAGGTGTTGGTCGCGTAAGTTGATATTATAATATTCCTCACCTCACTCAAATAGACGGGGCTTGTGTTTTTGAACACTTACAGATTTCTCAGGTCTATCATTTTTTAATATTCATATCACATTATAATTAACATTTGTATTCAATTACTATAAATTTATGTCCTTTTTAAACGACTTCCGTTTTCAAAAAGAAGGAATTTCTATATTCCTTAACTATATATTTGTTTGTGCGTTTATTACTCTGTCATTTTTTGGACATGTTATAAAAAATTTAAAACTATGTTTATGGTAATGGACTCAACTCCCCAACTATTAGGTGCTAGAGTACAATCTTTTAAATATAATAGCGACTTATAGTAGGCTAGGGTCATGTACTATCAAGTTTTGTCAAATTTATAACTAACTAAATATTCCTAAGCAGTGCAATAAGCTTAACTTGTAACTGTAAATTTTGAGTAGGACAACGTAAAAATACGAGTTCAATCTCCACTCGGGAGAATGAAATATTTAAATTATTTTATTTCTCTCGGTAGAGAAAATGCAGAGTTTAGTTCCTGCTTAACGTGCTGTCTCCAAAAATATCCTACAACTAAAGTAGAGTCAAAACAACACATACCCCAGCACGCTAACATACATACATGTGTACATACATAATACATGTATCATCACATGAGAAGATCCTGTTTAATAACAGCAAGGCCCCGCTGCATCGGCACCTGCCACTGCGGGCTGTTAGCAGTGCGTTGGTAAATCTCTGCTCCCACTATCGTCGCCTGTGGAACTCTTAACTTTGCGTGACCCGTTTACATTGTGTCGTTGTGACTTTGTTTCACATGTTGACTTCGCTATCATAAAGGAGATAATTTGGTATTATACCTTTTTTCTCTTATATCTTAAGCTTAAACGGGCGCTCTTCAGATGCTTCAGATCTTTAATATTCATATTATGTGAATGGAACATTCTTATCTCTCACTGAACAACACTTTATTAAGTGTGCCTTATAGTGTTGTGTTCATTCAAATATGCACAGTACAAAACACACCACTTTCTCGTCCACTTGCACAGGTTGATGACAATCTGTTATTTTTTAATAAAAGATAAGTGTGTATAATTATACACACTTAAAAAGAATTAAAAAATATATGATAAATTCCTACGATAAAAATCATACCTTAGTTACGACACGGTGTGAACGCACTCACTAATTTAATATTCATACTTTGTTTCTTACATTGTACGACAGTCGCTAACAGCTTACGAGGATCTAACGCTCATTAACCCTCCGTAGACCCTGCGTAGAACCTCCGTAGACCTCCGCGCGGGCCGCCATGGCACCGTGTATCGAGTGAATAACTAATTAGGACCGCGTGATGCTGTAAAATGCTGTTGTAAATGATTATAGAGAAATCTGTGTATAGATTGTGATATATGGTTTATTGTGTTTTAATAATAAATGTGATCATTTATATGTACATATTGTTTTACTTTACGCTGTGTCACACTCGCAGCAGGTGGCAGCAGGTGGCAGCAGGTGGCAGCAGGGTGGCAGGAGGAACCTCCAACTAGCGAGACATTGCGTGTACTAGTGGCATGCTTGTGTGCCTGACAGAGCGGGCAAATGAAAATAATTTATTCCCCCGACTGGTTATCGAACCCACAACCGTGGTGTTTATAGTTACAGCTGCTCTTATAAATTGTTCTGTCTTGATGTACGAGTATATCAAATTTATAAAGCCTTATACAAAAGATCCGTCATCACGGAGTATAAGCCGGAGTATAAACCAAGGAAGTATTGCAAAGTAAACATAAACTTGGGTAAGATTTTTGCTAACTCCTCCCCTCCCCTCACCCCCGAGGGAGTGAAACGTGTAAAGTGTGCGGACCTGTCAGTCTTGCAGTCAGGAGTAAGAAACGTTGTCATTTTTGATTTTGGATATCAAAATAAGTTTTTTTCATATCATATATTGTAAATCCTTTATTTAGAAGAAAGATTCTTAACACTCGTTGTACTCTGCCCACCTTGCTGTACGGGGCGTTATTTTCAATACAAGTATTGTAAGAAACTAGACTTGAATCAACACAATTCGGCGCTTAATGCTAATATTATCTTAATGTTAAAGTAAAGTAATCATTTTAAAATGTTACTTGTACAAAATATTGACAAAGACGAACTAAATAAAATACAGCATGAAATAAAATAAAACAACTAAAAATTACGAAGTTCGCTCTCGAACTGGTCGGTGGCTTTTGTACCAGGAACTGTTGGAACTAAATAAAGAAATTGTAAACTTGTTTCAATTTCAAGAACATTTCTACATGAAACGAATTTTTAGTTACCGTATTTTTTTAATTAATTATAATGACAGCTTCACCCATTTTCCTGCATCGCAGGGTAGACAGAGGAAACTTAGTGTTAAGATACTCTGTTCCTTATACTACCAGGACTTTGAAGCTGGCGGATGTTAGGTGGCAACATTCAACGCCGCGTTGTGCCACACGCGCATGTTAGAGTGATGAAATGAAAATATTTTAAATGTAATCATTCCCTCGAGTAGTGGTCGAACACACAACGGTCGCGGCGTCTTAATTACCATAAATTACACAAAATCTAATTTCATCTTGTCGCAGTGGACTGTGTGTGAGACTTGTTTGCCTTGCAGAGAATAGTTATATTTAAATTCTATATTATTAATTATATTTTATTTAAATTATAATTACTTCGCGAGAAATAGCTTGAATCTAAAAAAATACAAACAAAACGTAGCCGTAGTTCCGCCGGACTCTCGAGGCATTGCGTGAGGAGTGTCAGAATTCAATGCCATGCTTTGTTTCTTTACCAGAGCGAGGGAAAAAAAGTATTAAATATTTCATTCCCCTAATTCTTATAATTTAAGGTTTAGTAGGCTGAAGTGGCAGTGGGCTGGTCACATTTGCCGCAGAACCGATGACCGTTGGGGTAAGCGCGTTCTAGAGTAGCGCGACCACGCCTCGGCAAGCGTAATGTAGGATGTCCTCCAGCCAGATGTGGTGACGATATTCGCAAAATGGAATCGGAGATGCCTATGTCCAGCAGAGGACAAGGACAGGCCGATGATGATGATGATGATCATGATGATGAGTGGTCATCAAATTCGCAACCGTCGTGTGACGGTTGTGGAAATGTAAACTGTGTAGTTTACATTTCCCATTTTGAAAATTTATTCGAAGAAGGCTATATTACATCGTTAATCTTCCAATATACCAGCAACCTGCGGCGGTCAGAGTTGCCTTGGATTAGATGTTGTCATGAGTACACAAATCCTAGTTATTTTTATTTGAGCATGAGAACGAAGCGTAGGTAAAGCTAATATTTTGTTGAAATTGTAAATAATTCCTAATAAGTAAATGTTTTACCTCAGCCGAGCACCGACACCGTAACTAAAAGTACTCGTATAAATGCAGCTATCAAGCTACAAGCTACCTGCCGCAACATTTTTGCGAAAGCAACGATATATGCAAATTGGGCCATTACTGCAACTATCACTACGAGTACGTACGTACGAGTACCTGCAAAGGAGGAACACAATAGAGTCGTCACGATTTAAACTGGGCACTGACTTTACTATTGTTGGGGTGGTCGTGTATTGAGCGGGAAACAGAAACTTAAAAAGGGTAACCCTACAAATATTTAGTTTAATACTATCTATACCTATAAACGTCATGCAAAATACCATGCATTAATGATGACGGAAGTCAAAATATTGTTTACTTCTTTCAAAAGGTGGTTTGACATCTGCACTGATTTTAATGAAACCCCTGCTAAAAAATCACATTCAATAGATCTAAGGTTTTTCATACTAGGATCCCCTACTTCTATACTTATGGGGTCTCGTTTTGTAACGAATACAGTTTCTGAAAACGTACATCCGGTACAAGGACCTTAAACTATTCATACACGCCTCGCTTTATCGGTCTCCTGTTATAAAACAGTTCTTTTGCCTTAAAAAGGAACTCTTTTACAGTAAAACACATTTTGAAGCAATAGGTACACTAAAAAATATATATCCCAATTATTAATTGAAATATATGAAAATTATATAATAATTAGTTGATTTCAGTCATTGCATTTTTAATGGCAAAACTGAACGACTCGCTGTGTCTTAACAGAGCAGTGAATGAAAATAATTATTTCCTTTCCTCTAATGGAGATCGTAGCCACGACCATCGCACTTACAGCTGCGGCCTATGATAATATTATTATATTATAATCGTATATTTAAATTCAATAGAGTACTTATTAAGCTCCCATCTTAATTCGCATTCTACGGACCCGTGACAATACTAAAAGCATTCAGAAAAACTACGTCACTTGGTAAAGGGGCGCTGTCCGTGGGAACTTGCCTTGTCTACGCTTCGAGACCTCCGGACTGTTTAAGTAGTAGAAGACAATTATTGTATATTGTCGATTCTAGAATAAAACTGAACATTTTATAGATTTTTTACTTACACGTATTTCTTTATTTGCATTGTTAATTTTGCTATACGAACTTTTTACTTACATATATTTACTTGTATATATCAATAGCGGCCCGCCCGCGGCTTCGCCTGCTTCAACTATACGACTTCAAAATTCTAAAACCTTTTACCAATTATTTTTTTCTAACAAAATCAAAGTACGATTTGCTTTATGTTAAGTAAATTTATTGAATACTTTTCAGGTTATTGTTTGAAGTCCGGTTTGTTTTTTGTTAAAAATGATTTATGTTATGATTTTAAGTGACGGGTCGACCTTCCATCGCATATCAATTTGGCATATTCACAAGAACATACATTATAAATATTCGGGCGAATTGAGTTAAAAAGGAGAACATCATTTTTTTAAGTAGATTGTTGATTGAAAAGAAATGCAACGATTGAGGAAACTCATTTGTGACGAAAAGTTTTAAAAATATTTTACCTTGTAACTATTACAGTAAAAATAGGTATTACAACTACGTAGGCCATCTATGGTCTTCATCGTAAGTTTCACTTCATCAAATCGTACTTTCCGAAAGCAAATACACGAGTCTATACAAAAAGTATCCAAATTTTGTAAGTGTGCCCATCAAATTTAAAGAGTTCCCTCGATTTCTCAGATATCATCAGATCTTAACATGGTCACCAAGGGACCACCTGTGAGATACACACACACGAACGAAAAAATAATTAATTAAATTGATTCAGGTGTTTCCGAATAATCGATGAACACCTCCAAAAGTCCTCCTTTTTTAAAGTCGATTAAAAAAACAATGGCGCCTTCGTAGTACAAAATAACCTCTACAGAATATAAATGTTATTATTGTGAAAAAATATCAAGAATTTCATTCCTCTGTAGAATGTACAATTTAATATTGTGTCTTAACAAACAACTTTACACATTGCATATACTCGTAAAGGTATCCTGATAGTAACAATTTTTTCTACTCCTGAGGTATTATTGAATATTTTTTCGCCGATATGATAATTGTCTATATAATTGTCTATTGTCTACATCCCGCATGTAGCATAGCCGCAGGTAGGCATTGGGACCTAGTGTTCAAACACTCCGTTCCCCACTTTCCTGTCAACTTACGATACATTGCGTGCTGATTGCCGAGCATCATTCATATACAAAAAAAAATACTACACAACACATTTCTCGAAAATGAAATTAAAAAAGCTTTTCCATACTTTTTCATTCAACTTTGTGAAATGAAAATATTCAACGTTTTCAAATGAACTTAGTTAACTTTTTTCTAAACAAGTGAGTGCAGAAACGTTACCGTCGTAACCGAGTTACCGTTGGAGTTAGAGGATAAAAACTGTAGCATTGTTTGTGAATGTGCCAAAAATTGAAATACAAATCGTGAAAGATGCGGCGCCGACGGAAATGTGAACAAAAGCTTTGGTGAACAGTGGTGGGTGTGTGTCGATGTCACAATATATATGTTATTGTATATATGTCAGTCATCAGTCAATGTGACGGCTAGGTGGGGGGTTGTTAAATAGGATAACAAGGATTCGAATAGGTTTCTTTAGTGTTACCTAATAATTAAAGATAACAGTTAAACTTTTTCATCGATTTCCATAGTTTTTGGCTAAATGATACTGAAATAATAATCAGCTTCACGCTGTATCCCGCACACAGCAGGGTAGGCAGAGGGAACCTAGTGTTAAGACACTCCGTTCTCCACTTTCTGCCGAATTCTGGTGGCATTGCGTATTGAGTGACAGAACTCAACGCCGAATACTGAAATAAGATTTCAGTTATATACATACTTGTGATAACGAGTGTTTATACAGTTGGCAAAATTATTACTATAATTATAAAAGATTTTTTCGAATGAATTCCGTAAAATAATCCAAATATCGATATAATTATAAAACGTTCAACACTATTTTCTAACCAGTTTAGTGACACAGGTAGTGCGCCCACAACGCCCCGCTTGAGGAAATCAAACAATTCTACGATTCGTTGCTATACTCTTCACTCTAATTACAACACACATGTGACAGAAAGAGACAGCGTGTTCTAGGGGAGGATTGACTGCGATAAAAGTTGTTAGTAGTAATTGTTCTTTGTATAAGCAAGTTGTGGCTAAAGTGAGTGATAAATTGGTAATAAATGTATGAATTGTCTTTATAAATAAAAATTGTACGAGTGGAAGCTTAAAGAACTTACATAGCTACCCTAGCTAACAAAAATCTTAAGAGAAAATAATGTCTTTTCTCTAAGAAACTAGTTTTATAAGAAACGAGTTGAAGCAGTCACGGCGCAGTGGTACAGCGGAGTGTCTTATCTATATCCTTCTGCCAACCCTGCTAAATGAAGCTAAAAAAATAATTAACCAAAGTCCATATATTTCGCGTGACCCGCAACAAACAATGGCGTTTGAGACCATTCCATTGTCTTTGTGATTGATTGCGGCTTATTTTTTAATTTACTGCCAATCGGAGGGAAATCACTTTGGGCTGTACTTACTGGAGTTGTGTTTATGTTTTTGACAATAGCGAATTTGAATCTTTGAAAATTTTATTTAGCTTCGCTTCGCTTCCTTCATATAACATGATAGAAGCGAACTTAGCTTTAAGACACTCTGATCTTCGTCCGCCATTTTGAAACTGTGCTTGAGAGAGTGTTGTGACAGTTGTGATGTAAGTAAAAATATTCAATAAACATTTTTAAAGTGTTATTCCACACTTAGGAAAATGCAATTATTAATTTGTTTCCATTTTCACGCCCTGGTAACAAGACAAAGTGCGACGTTGAGTTCCCTCCGCCTACCGTAGCGCTTACTATCAGGCACTATTCTCCACCACGGCTGCTTCTTTAAAATAAAATAAATCATTTATCAAAGTCAGAGCTCCAGACATCTACAAATGCGTCCTCTCAACAATATTATATGTGACATTAGAATTGCATACAAAATGCATATAATAGATGAAGGCGCTATCCTTTCCTTAATGCTATAAACTTCACACTTTGAATACATTCAGTTTTGAAGTTTAACATGAGAGAATAAGGCTTAAATTTGAATGGATAATGTACATTTCAAATGCGTAAATCATATGAACAGGTCACGTCTAGAATGCTTTTATGTCTTCATTACTAAATAACAGTCGGTTAAAGTATTTTTTTACATCTTCCTTCCTTCCTTCCTTTTTTTCTATTTTCCATAATAATGGAAATAGAAATAAATCACTCTGCTTTGCACTTGCAGCTATCGACTTTGCGCGCCAAGTTGTAAAATATAACACCGTATTTTATTGAGAGAAACCGAAAACAAATGTTTTAAATTAAAAGCCTCCCTCATCGGGCGCCAACCATCCCGGGCTCACCTTTAGATCGTCGTCGTCGTCTGTCCATCACGCTGCAGGGTGTCCTAAACGCAGTCTCTACTCTAACACATGGTCGACCCAGTTCTGCTTCAGCGTGCTGAGTCCATTTCTCAGCCGAATCACTTCATTGTAAATTGTAACTGCCAGATAAACTTCCGCGTCCGACTCGCGCTTAACTTAACACTCGCTTTTTTTTTCATTTAGTCAATGGTAAAAATTTTATTTTTAAAATTAAATTTTTTATTTACTACCAGCAAAAGCTCTGTTCATACAGATCTCCAATTTGGTTCGACAAACAATATAAAAAAGAATAAAAGAAAGATAGATCGCAATGCTCCGCACTGAATGTCAGGCAAGTCAGTGAAATCAACATTTCGTAAAAAAACTACTTCATTAGAGTATTTCCTTAGGAGTTTGTCCACTTTTGTTTACGTTATACGATACTAGCGGACGCGCGCAGCTTCGCTGGCTTATTTAGGGGTGAATTCTAATAAGCCACGAAACATGTGTTCAATGAAATATTTTTAAGAGTCTAAATTTCAAATTTTATAATAATCGGTGGCGATTTAAAGATTTTTCCATACAAACTTTCAACCCCTTATTTGAACCCTTAGGGGGTGAATTATAGAAAATCATGAAACATATAATTAATTAAATATTTTTAAGAGTCTAAATTTAAAATTTTATAAAAATCGGTGGCGATTTATAGATTTTTCCATAGAAACTTTCAACCCCTTATTGGCACTCATAGGGGTGAATTCTAGAAAACCATGAAACACATGTTCAATTAAATACTTTTAAGAGTCTGAATTTCAAATTTTATTAGAATCGGTGCCGATTTAATTTTTTTTCCATACAAACTTTCAACCCCTATTTCACCCCTTTCAGATTAAAATTTTTCAAAATCCCTTATTAGTGGATGTCCAGGATGTTACAAAAGTAAACATTTGTCCAAATTCCACGTTTGTACCATCAGCGGTTACGGCTGTGCGTGCGTCTTACCTCAGTCAATGAGGACAAGTCCTTTTATATATATTGTTAGAAATAATCAAATAATGACCATAGAGGTTATATAAGAACGGCTCTAATTGCTGGCTGGCACTTTTATGGGCTGTCAACAGCGACCGAAAGAAAAGGATCGCTAACGTCACTCTGCCCGATGGATTCTTTAGAACCAGATATTGTTATTAGACTGCTAGATAATTCCCTTTGGTTGTTTAATAATTATTTGAAGCCTTGTTTTAATTCATTACCTTTCCCACTTTATTTAATATTTCCAATAGTTTCTAACATCAGAAGTGGGATAGAAGCCTTAGTTACTAAGCCATCCCATTCCTGATCTTTCTAATATTTTTGTGTAATCGGGTAGAGTTACATAGCAATGTCTTCTGATAGCTGACGTTGCAAAACTAGAGGGAGGCGCCGTACGCGAACTCCCTCCCTACTAATCACTTCGCGAGATAAAGCCGCGGAGTCTGACTTCGTGTTGGTGCTGGGTGCGGTACAATGTGATCCTGCACCATCGACATCAACCTACACAACGCCAACGCAGAGTTGCCGTTATCCGTGGGACTACAAGCACCAGTCGAGCAATTTAGCTGAGCGGTTACTTGAAGTGTGAACTCTTTCACGGTGAGATCAAACCAATATTATGTTTCCGATTTTGCCCCAATATTCATGACATCCACACGTGGTGTGACGAAATCGATAAAGTTTACATACTTTACCAAATAACTGTAAAGATTAGACATCCTTTTGCTCGTGGTCAGGTTAGGCCGAGACAAAATAAAATAATAGCCGTTGCTAGGTACATGGTATGATATGCATGGCTGGTATTATGGCGAGGAAAATGGACACCAGATACATGTGCTGCTTTCGTTGATTGATAGCTTTCCCATTTAGTATCTATTTCTTCTCGACTATGTATCAAACTATTTGTGTACTCACCATGTTTTTGTTGTACATGGTGCTTATGTAATTTTTAGTTAGTGTGTGTTGCGCAGTGCTGTGTGTACGGTAACTAAAAGTTAGTAAGGAGGCATGTGGTTGCGTCAGTGGGGCCCAGGCTGACTAGAGACCCAGTAAGTCCGGTCTTACGTCTGTAGTGTCAGAGTGACTCACAAGGGTGAGAAAAGATCTGATGCCAAAGTCTACAGTTTATATTTGTTTTGCATTTTTTTAGTTACTGTAAACCTCTGTAGGTGTCAGATTGACTCACAAGAGACTGGTGTAAATCCTGATGCATTTAGTATTCGGGTGAGTGGGAAGAGATCCGATGCAAAATCCTACTATTTCTATTTGGTTTCTGAGTTAATGTTTAATTTGTAGGTGTCGGATTGACTCGCAAGAGACTGATGTAATTCTAATGCATCTAGTATCCGGTTGCGTGAGAAGAGATCTGAAGTAAAATCCTACCACGCGTATTTGATTTTCATTCTTGTGTCGTTGTTTAATACGAAAGTTCAAAGATACATATTCAAGGATAGATTTCAGATACAAACTGACAATTATATTTGAAACTAATTACTACTAACGTTACTTATTACAATAACTAATTCCATTTCATATGACAGATCATAACGAAACTGGTAATGTGAGCTCTACTAATACTGATGAAGCTGGACCTTCTTATGAAACGAAGGAAGGCATCGGGACGCTGCCATGTCAGGAGAGGCCGTGTTAGAAATAATCAAATAATGACCATAGAGGTTATATAAGAACGGCTCTAATTGCTGGCTGGCACTTTTATGGGCTGTCAACAGCGACCGAAAGAAAAGGATCGCTAACGTCACTCTGCCCGATGGATTCTTTAGAACCAGATATTGTTATTAGACTGCTAGATAATTCCCTTTGGTTGTTTAATAATTATTTGAAGCCTTGTTTTAATTCATTACCTTTCCCACTTTATTTAATATTTCCAATAGTTTCTAACAATATATAAAATCGAGAAAGGTCACTCACTCATCACGACATCTTAGAAACTACATGTTCTAGGAATCTAAAATTTTGCATAGGAGTTATTTATAGGACGTAGGTGATCGCTAAGACGGGAATTTGTAATATTCGACTTCTAAGGAGTTGTTTTTGGGGTTGAAAGTTTGTATGAAACTTCGCTACTACAAATGCTAGGAGTCTCAAATTTTGCATGGACGTCACTTATAGGACGTAGGTACCCATGGAGACAGAAATTAACAATAACGTAGTTCACGCAGGCGAAGCCGCGGGCGAGCCTCTCCTACATTATTATTTATGTTTATATTTTTATGCAACCATATGTACGATAAATTTAATAAAATAAAATTTATATAGGTTGCTGCATCTGTTTAGTGGAAGTTCAATGTCCATCAAGAAAATA
Organism: Heliconius melpomene melpomene; assembly: GCA_000313835.2. Classification (NCBI taxonomy): domain Eukaryota; kingdom Metazoa; phylum Arthropoda; class Insecta; order Lepidoptera; family Nymphalidae; genus Heliconius; species Heliconius melpomene. Next base: position 10,688 of record HE670291.1, on the reverse strand, counting down.
TAATCGATTTTGTTAGCGGTCGGGAAACTCACCGTTTATAGTTTTATTTAGCCAGTTCATGTGAGCCATGAACTCGTAAGTAAAGAAGAACCCCAATTACAAATATTATACAAGTGTGTAATACATACAAGAAAATAATTAGTAAAAAATAGAAATCACAACTTTAATCCCTTTTCTCTTAATATAAATTTTATTTTATAAACTAAAAATTGAATAAAAGAGTTTTCAAAATGAAAGAAGCTTAAAATTCCGCCAATGATGTTCTTACAAAGAAAATAATATCAGCTTCGTGAAACTTTCCAAGGAAGAATAAAAGAAACGAATGACTAGGATTGGCCTGCAGCTTGCTTGGACACAAAACTGTCAGAAATGCCTTATTAAGAAAGGGTGCGTTGAGTTAATTTCTTAGATGTTGTCCAAAAAGTGGAGGTTTAAATTTTATTTCGTCAATTTTTAAATTCATTATGAGAATTAAGGCTGTCGTGGTGCAGAAGCACAAGCGTGCGAATATAGTTATAGGTTAGATTCCCACTCAAGGAAGTGAAATATTTAATATTTTCATTTTTCTCGCTCTGCTAACTAAGCTAAGCACGGCGTTGAGTTTCGCCACTCAGCACTCATGTAGGCATCCATAATTAGCCGGAAAGTGGAGGACGGAATGTCTTAACCCTAGATTTCTAGTTTCCATTTGCCTACCAAACTGAATGCTATGTGCTTGCAGCTAAAATAAAAAAATCTTAAATAACTGAGTGTATATTTTTCAGCTTAAAACTTTGCTTTGCGACTGTTAAGATACTGGTCCCTACTTTCCGCTTAATTTTTACATTTTGCCTTCTATGTGGCAAAATCAACGTCAAAAGTACTTTGTATAAGACTCGAGTTTGTTAGATCCCGTATGAAAGGTAAACAAGAGAAAAATAAGGAAAAATTAATTTTTAAGGAATAACTCTTAAAATAATGATCTTTTTTAGCTTCACGCTACAGCGTTTAGCGGGCTAAGCTGAGGGAACTTACTGATAAAACACTCAGTTCCCCATATTCTGCCACTCGAGGTGGATCAGGGGAATGAAATATTAAATATTACATTCTCCCGAGTGCAAATTGAACCTACAATCGTCGTGTTAATAGACACGCGCTTGTGCCACGATGGTTTCAGACCTGTAAATTAATGTTATTAAGGTTATCACAATTTCATTCTAATCTATTAATTATTCTAAGTTACTGTAACAATTTCAGAAATAAAATAATGTAAAGTGGTAGTCGAGCCCTCTATTCGAATCATCTATAATTGGACGCCGACCGATAAATTCAATGGTATATCAATTCCTTTCAATATCTCAACCTTTCAATCAGCAATTGTTAGATTCAATAAGCACTTCGCTTATAAATTAAATCTTAAGTACAGAAGTAAGATTTCGTATTCGTGAAGTATCAATTTAAATTAAACTTGTGATATATTAAATTAAATATATCTGTATTATACTCGTAAATGTATAAGATTTTTGTTGTGTAATTTTAGTACGTAACGGCACAAACAATGTCTGTGGATTCAAGTTTTCTTTTTAAATTCTTACTTCTAATTTGCAAATTCTTTAAAATTTACGAAAAGTGGAATGCCCCTTTTTTTAACGCTGGAAAATGCAGTTTACGCAGACCGAAAGAGCGGTACTGTGGGGCTCACCGGAGTATGAACCCGATACTACCCACTAAAACCCAGCGAGACCTACCCACCTAAGCAAGACGCCGCAGGATCGCTAACGCATTCCACTACGGCGACTCGGTGGAAAGCCCGCCTGTAGCGGGCCACCGTCGTATTAATGGTGACTCTCTAGGGTAAGGGGAGTTGGAGATGAGCATACTGCCTTCTCCTATTCCCTTGCCTACAACGACGGAGCGGGCCTGCATTTTGGTGGAAGGTATCTATATCATCTCTGCTAAATGGCGATGTGAAAAAATAAAAATAATTAAAAATCTTACTAGAACCTGATTCCAAAGTAGCAGGCAAATGTTAATATATTGTAATTGGCGCAAAACCTCTTCATGATATTAAAAAAAGCAGCAATTCGCCACTCCATGAATAGTAGGTAAGTATCTCGATACAAAAAGGGAACATGAAGCGAATTATAATTTAACTATCTTTTTTTCTACATAAAAAAAATAAAAATCGATACATGTTCAGTTATATGAAAATGTATGTATTCGATTGAAGCATTTTTATTAAATCAAATTAAAAAAATATAGTTTCTGAAAAGTAGGTGTAGCTGAAAATTCAGTAGAAATAAAAGTTATAAGCTACGTAGCTTACTATGTATGATATCTAGAGCTCCTCCCGTGGTACCCATGAATCAAAGCCTGAAAATAATATCGTTTGTACCTCACATACAGTACTTTGTGAATTTATAATTATAAGTGTAAATTTAATAGGCGAAGGGAACCCAGTCTTAAGCTCCTACGTTCGATGTCATTGCATTATGATTAAACTGATATTTTTTAAAGAACGTTATTGTATGCCGTGGAAATAAAAAGGATTAAATATTTTTACTGTTATAAAATTGTGTGAATTCTGTACAAATTATTATTATTATTACTATTTACTATTACTAAAATATTTATTCCAGTTTTTTTTAACTTCATAACACATAGCGAACCTAGTACCACTCCGTTAAGATTATTTTTCCATTAAGACACTTCTGTTCCCGCTACTTTCTTCCGACAACTGGAGAATTTGCGTATTGAATGGTGGAACTCAATCAACATCGCGCTTAACCTCGCTACCAGAGCCTTGAAATGAAAACATTAAATATTTCATTTCCTCGAGTGGAAATCGAACCCACGACCTGTCGCGTTTACAGTCTACTGCTTGTGTAAAAAATATAAAATAAATAATTATAATAATATATAATATTGTTAATCATTATAATTAAAAACAAATGATTATTTTTTTTATTTATATCAATGCAAAATATAATGTAGGCTGTATATTACTAGCAGTTTGTTAAGTTATAAATAAAAAAATAAAAAAATAAAATTAACAGAGATTGGCGGGAACATGAAGGCAAAAAGGGAAGCTCGATAAATTGCAAATATAAACTTTTAGTACATTTCATGTTATCAATGAACTTTAAAAGAACTTTATTTAAAATGCAGGAGCTAGAAAATGTATTTGAAGAGGAAAACAAAAACATATTAGTATATTGTTCAGATATGTAACAACAATTTATAAAATGCACGTAGTGCGTGTGCCGCCATTTTCTTTGGTATTGTATAAGGAATTAAAAAATAACTAAATAACTTAACGGGGAAAACAAAGTCAAAAATGAATAACACAGCTTAAAATGACAAAAATGAAAATTATTCTTCATAATTACATGGTACGTTTCAAAAAATATAGTCGATGAATGAATAATATAGGCCACCTTTGATTATACTTCATGAGGATATTAGTATTACAATCTTATTCATTTTACTAGTATACAATTCGAGCTGACCCATTTCGTTAGTTTCACTCGAAAAAAAAATATTTCATAGCGACGGGATATTATACAGTATATATATATATATCAAATATTTTATATTACAAATTTAAATGAAAAATAAGAAAACCAGCCCATGTCGACGTGCCGGCAAATAAAATTCATATTCCATTTTGCACCAGAACTGTCAGTTGACACTGATACCACGTCCAAACTTTCCGCTGTTGCTACTACTGCGGATTGAAAACCAATGTTTGCTTAATCACAGTTCTCAGTTATTTTTTATTTTAATATTTCATTCTATTTGAGTTTTAGGGTTTCATACCTCAAAACGAGGAAACGGATCCCTTATAGCACGAATTTGTTGTTCGTCTGTCGTGACCATTTCATCGCGAGATTTCGTGGAGATATGAAGCTAAAATTAATCTATATATATAAAAGGACTTGTCCTCACTGACTGAGGTAAGACGCACGCACAGCCGTAACCGCTGTGCGTAGAAACGTGAAATTTGGACAGATGTTTACTTTCGTAATCTGGACATCCACTAAGAAGGGATTTTGAAAAATTTTTACCCTAAAGGGGTGAAATAGGGGTTCAAAGTTTGTATGGGAAAAAAAATAAATTGGCACCGATTTTAATAAAATTTGAAATTTAGATATTTAAAAGTATTTAATTGAATACGTGTTTCATCGTTTTCTAGAATTCTACCCCTAAGGGTGCAAATAAGGGGTTGAAAGTTTGTATGGAAAAATTCTTAAATCGCCACCGATTTTTATAAAATTTGAAATTTAGACTCTTAAAAATATTTCATTGAACACATTTTTCATGGGTTATTAGAATTCACCCCTAAATACGTAAGCGAAGCTGCGCGCGTCGGCTAGTATTTGATATTTATGTACGGTCCCTTGAAACACAAAAAAAATCGAGCTTTTAATTCAACGTAATAAAGTGAGACTACAATAAAAAAAGTAAAAAATATAGATAGATTTTATAGAAAAAAAACTTTACATATTTAGTTTATACAAAATTAGTGCATACACCCACAAAGAGCTGAGTTACTTGGGTTTGTCAACTTTTATGCGTTGACCTACAGTCATGAAAGAAATTAAAACATAACGTACGTTTGTTTAATTCGGGAAATTTTATAATAAATTAATAATAAATATTAACTTTTCTTTTAATTACTTACAAAATTTTTAGGATTTTTTTTGTCCCTAGCCTGTACTATCCCATTGTTGGGCAAAGGCCTCCCTCCACTTCTTCCACTCTGGTCTATTTCGCGCTATTGAACATCAGTCGGGCCTGTAATGGTCTAGCTCGTGTCACCATCTCCGTTTTGGTCCTTTTTTAGGAATTTATTTTAACATATTTCGATATCCTGAAAACTACACAAATATGAAAAATATTTCATTACAATAACATAAAGTAAAACGTACATTCTATATGTAGTATATATCTTACTTATTTTAAGAACGGATATTATATTTTTACCTGAAAATTTCCTTGTGCTTCTTAAAGACTAAAAGTGAGAAATAAAGAGCGGTTTTACATACACACACCATAAAGCTTTTATGACTAGGTGAAGATGATAATGTGGGATGGGAGCTCTGAATTTTAATGCAGGAAGTCTACCCGAGCCTCTTTTGTTTTTGTAACACTTCCCGCTTATAAAAACGTGTTATTTGAAACGATATGTTAGAAATATTGTGAACGATCGTTTGTGACTCTATTTTGGAAATAAGGCAAGTTTCATAGTATGCAGATACAATAAAAAAATCGATTATTAAAATTACCATGAGCAGATTTTTATTTTATCAATATAAAATAGTAAGCATTGCAATGAGGCGCAGGGGCACAAGATTGCGAATGTAAATTTCACGTTCTGGATTCAATTTCCACTCGGAGGAATTAAATATTTCATATTTTTTCTTTTCTCGCTCTGGTAAAGAGGCGAAGCGCGGCGTTAAATTTCGTTACTTAACGCGCAGTGGCTCGAGAATTTGGCGGAAAGTGGGGAAAGGTAGTCCACAGAGTGTTTCAACTCTAGGTTCCCACATTTTCTTTGCCTACCATGCTACATCGTGAAGCTAAAAAAAAGATTGTAATGAAATATGTCAAAATTTTGTTGCGACAGAACGGGAACATAAATCTTAGTTGACCGCAGACTATGGCGAGTGGCTCGAGAATATTTCGGTTCGAGAAAAATATTTTTGTCCACCGATTTTAGAACAAAAATAAACCATATACGCGGATGTAGTTAAAAAAATCTTATATTAGTAGGTAATTTTGCTTTAGTTGAGATAAGCCGTGACACTGATTTTAATCATCTATTTCCTATAGTAAATAAAATATTTTTATACGGTTTATTTTAAATCCTTTTCATATAAGTTAAAATATGAATTAATTTTTACTAAAAAAAAATACGCGGTCTTCTCACATTTACCGAGCTCTTATCATAAAGTTTACAACCACTCTTATTTGTTATCTACGGGTCAAAATGAGCTCCGAGCAGAAATTTTGACACCTTTTATTAACAAAAAACGAATCTGTATCTATTCTATTGTATTGTATTCTTCGAAACATAAAACTTATCGCAGTCATTGCCACGAGATATCATAGAGTGAATAGGTTCACTTTTTCCGAAAAAAAAAATGAGAACAATACAAAAATACAGACACAGAAATTAAAAGAGGAAACAAAAGCAAATTACCCGTAAAAGAATGAACGGTGACCGACCGGTCTAATGAGTAGTGCTTTAGACCTTTGCGGTCCGCGAGCGTCTGCCTCTCTTTCTCCTATCATTCAAATGGTGTTGCTAAAGTTTCTATTACATTATTAACTTGTCCTGTGAAATTTAAATGCTTGTCTTTTTCTGTAAACTAGCTTCGCAAATTAGCTTCGCACGCCGCTGTATGACAACTCTGTCTTTTATTTTGCTGCAAATAAAAATGTACGGGATTCGGTTTAATCTCGCTGTATGTGTAGTTTTTGTAACTATACTTTGGTCAACTGTTTTAAACACATTTCTAATATGAAATAAAAGATTGTGTTTGTTTTAAATACAGCCTACTTTTTCAGTTGGCTTAAAAGGGAATTCTATTCTATTCATTTAAAGTAAAATTATATTTATATGTATATAATAACCATATCCAGAGGATGTCCTGACTAATATCTATCCGATATTTGTTTGTGGGCATACGGGTACGCGACCCCGGATCCTCGAGCCCCCACTCTTACATCCTCATCCAGTCCGTAAGAATGGTGTCCTAACTCCCCCCCTTCCACTCCTCTTTTCCTTGGCTCCCTCCTTTTACCTATCCTATCCCTTCTATTTTCCTCTCCTCTCGGTTTTTCCCCACAAAGGGGTTTTGGAGGTCAGACGGCAGTCGCTCCATTTAAAAACCGCCAACCGCCACTTAAATGGACCGACAACGAAACAAAAGACTGGGTACGGCTAGGGCGTCGCCGCAAAACGACGCGCAGGCACATCGCCCTACACCTGTGACAAGTGGGCAAGGGCTACCGTGTCATGTACGGGCACGGCTAAAGCCGCTAGTACCCAGAAGGAAACTCCGCTTTGCAACGTGGAATATTGGCTCTCTGACCGGACGATGCAGGGAACTCGCAGATGTACTCATGAGACGTCGGGTCCAGTGTGCCTTCCTCCAGGAAACACGCTGGAAGGGCAATAAGTCCCGTAACATCGGACAGGGTTACCGGCTTATATACACTGGGTCACCTTCGGGTAGAAACAGTGTAGCGGTAGTGCTTTCTGAAGAGCTTCAGAATGGGCTCCTTGAAGTTGACCGTCGCTCCGACCGCCTGATGCGAGTGAGGGTACTGATTGAGGGCGTTATCACAAACTTAATCAGTGCCTATGCTCCCCAGGCGGGATGTAGCGCGGCCGAAAAGGAGACATTCTGGGAGCAGTATGAAGGGGTGCTACTTGCTGTGCCGTGTACCGAAGTGGTCTTAGTTGGGGGGGACTTGAACGGGCACGTCGGTAGGGCTGCTGAGCCGTATGAACGTGTTCACGGGGGTTTTGGGCACGGTCTTCGCAATGCAGAGGGAGAAAACATTCTGAGAACCTGTATTGCGTCTGATCTGGCCGTCGTGAATACGTTCTTCCAAAAGAATTCTCAGCACCTTATCACGTATAAGTGCGGGTCCCACTCAACTCAAATAGACTACTTATTGACCAGACGGTGTCATATGGGCAGGGTAACTAACTGTAAGGCCAAGCGAAAGCCTAACGGCCCAACATCGTCTTCTTGTCATGGACTTTAACGTCACTCTGAAGAAGAAAGTAGCCGAGAAACGTAGGCCTCGGATCAAGTGATGGTTGCTGAATGGACCGATGCAGACCGACTTCCTGGCAGAGGTGAAAAGTCATAATCTTTCGACTAACACCGAGACTGCTCAGGATGCTTGGGATCGGGCTCAGTCGGCAATCATTGCGGCAGGCAGGCGAGTTCTTGGGGTTTGTAGGGGAGGACGTGTCATCGACAAGGAGACATGGTGGTGGAATGACGAGGTCCAGGAGGTGACTCATGAAAAGAAGGCTGCCTTTAAGAAGTGGCAGGAATCCAACTCTCCTGAAGACAGACTGGAGTACACAGTAGCTAAACGTGCCAGTAAAAGAGCTGTAGCCAGAGCCCGCAGTGAGAGTTTGTCACCATTGTATGATAAACTTGAAACTGTGGAGGGGCAAAAGCTCATTTACAAACTGGCACGTTCCCGGGATAAAGTGACGCAAGATATCGCAAAATGTCTTTGCGTCAGAGATTCCCAGGGCACGCTGCTCTGTAATCATGACTCTGTGAAGGAGAGGTGGAGAAGCTACTTCCAGGAGTTGCTGAATACTCAGCACCCATGCAGTCTTCATCACGACCCACCGCCTAACCTCGGACTTATTGCCCCAATAACCCTTGACGAAACACGTAATTGCCTTCGACGCATGAAGAACGGAAAAGCAGTGGGACCTGACGACATTCCGATCGAAGCGTGGAAATCGTTGGGCTCTCTTGGTGTGCTCATGCTTACTGACCTTTTTAACCATATCTTGAACACTGGTAAGATGCCGCATCAGTGGCGGCTTAGCTTTATTACCCCTATTTACAAGGGAAGGGGCAGTGTTCAAGATTGTGGTAGTTATAGGGGCATTAAGCTTATGAGTCATACCATGAAGCTCTTCGAGCGCATGATCGACCTCAGGCTCCGCCGAGAGTGTACTGTCTCTGAGTCTCAATATGGATTTCAGCCAGGATCGGGCACCATGGACGCCATTTTCGCCCTCAGAACTTTGATGGAGGCATACAGGGAAAAAAGGAGAGCTCTGCACGTGGCCTTTTTAGATCTGCATTGCGATCCAAAGGGATCCCTGAGGCCTATATTGAGATTATCAGGGGCATGTACCACGATTCCGCTTCTATGGTTAGGACTGCTGTTGGCGACACTAGAACCTTCCCGATTACAGTGGGGGTTCACCAGGGCTCGGCTCTTAGTCCGTTCTTATTCAATGTAGTGCTCGATACTGTCTCGGCTCACATCCAGGACCAGCTCCCATGGCTGATGATGTATGCCGACGACATAGCACTCATTGCCGAGAACCGACTGACGCTGGAGCGTAAAGTGAACCTCTGGAAGGGTACGCTTGAGAACGGCGGTCTTAAACTAAATGTGTCGAAGACAGAGTACATGGCCTGCGGGAGCCGGGACTCGAGCATCATCCTTATAGGTCCTGAGCCAGCCGTTAAGTCGGAGAAGTTCAGGTACCTTGGATCCGTTATGCACGAGTCTGGAGGCATCGACCACGATGTCCATGGCCGGATAAGTGCTGCCTGGATCAAATGGCGGGAGGTCACTGGTGTGGTCTGCGACCGCAGAATACCGCCCAAGCTCAAGGGGCTGATATACAAGAGCTATCGTCCGACCGGTTCTTTTATACGGCAGCGAATGTTGGCCAGCACTATCTCGGCACACTCAGGAGCTTCACGTCACGGAAATGAAGATGCTGAGGTGGGGTGCGGCGTAACGCGGTCTGACCGCATACGCAACACATTCATTCGAGGTAGTCTTGGGGTCCGTGACGTAGCGGAGAGCGTCGCTTGAGATGGTTTGGCCACGTTACGCGCCGGCCTAAGAACTATGTCGGACGCAAGTGCCTTGTTATACCAGTTCCTGGGGCGCGACCTCCCGGACGCCCAAGGAAGTGCTGGTTGGATGTCGTGATACAGGACATGAGAGCCAATGGTCTAACCACCGAAGACGCAAAAGATCGTGCAAAGAGTAGTCGTGGAGTAGGTTAAGTAGGAAGGCAGACCCTGGTAATACCCGGGATGAATGCCAGGAAGAAGAAGAATAACCAGGTATGACTGCAACTTCGTCAGTGTACGAAAATAAATTGATATAACTTATATATATAGAGAGAGATCAGTAACTTTTACTTTTACATAATATACTTGTCATGTAAGGGAAGTCTCTTCTCAGCGAGAAACGCGTATAACTTTCAAACCACTCAACGGACTTTAACTTCAGTAATAGACAGGTTGATTTAAGAGAAAAATTTATTTATATGTATTATGTCAATACATAGTGCACTGATGCAAAAACAAATATTTTTGCGCAGTCTATATACAACATTAATTAATGAATCATTCTTATTGAAATAACGATAATGTAATTACAAGGTCTTAAACATTTTAGAATATATAGAACACATTATAAGTGAACTGACCTGGGTGAGAAATTAGTAATTATAGAAATTATTAAATTAAATTTGAAACATTCATAACTTTTACTAATTGTAGTAGAAATCTTATTACTGTATTAACTAATCCTATCCTATATCTTATAAAACAAAGTCGCTTTTCCTGTCTGTCTGAACTTTCTAACTCTTCTTCTAAACCACCCAACGGATTTTTATGCGGTTTTCACCATGAGGTCGAGTATTTCTCAGGGAAGGTTTATATATAGTTTATTATTTGTACATTCTTATGTAAATTAACATAAATACGATAAATGTGTCTAAAGTCCTACCCATTGAGACACTTTCGCGCATGCGCTGCTTTAATGGTAAGTACCACATGAAAATAATGTACTGGAGTATTGTTTCTCTTAATAAGATCTACAAAAAAGTCCGCGAGAGCATATTTTTATCTTTTAAGGATAACGTGTAGTGATCATATTTCTGTCTAAAAATAGTAATTTCTTAA
>HE670290.1:8377-21700 GCA_000313835.2 Heliconius melpomene melpomene | reverse complement strand
ATGGCGTAGGAGAGTTTTAGTGTCATGATATGTGAATGTCTTGATCCAGTCCGTGGGAATTTTTTTGTAGGCGCGGCTATTGTTGGGATAGATGTAAATGTGTTTGTTTATCTCATTATATAATTGGGCAGATCGTTTGATAAATTGCATGGAGTTGCAAATCTAGTTTTCGTAACGGAAATTTTTATTAAATTGTAGTTTCTTCTTTTCCTTTTATAATAGCATCATAATAAACCAACTTATAATTTAAAATTATCTGAGTTATGTATATTTTCCTAACAGAGAGCAAGGAACTGAGTTTATATAAATTGAAGTACATACACTTGATTAGAGCTCGTTATGCCCTTTCTAATTCCAGAAACTTTGTTTTTGTAGTACCGCCCGAGCTATTTGTATCCTCACTCGTAGAAATTTTACAGGGGCCTTCAACATCCAACCGAGATAATTTTCTTTGTTCACCACTACACGCTTCATCTCTGTTTTTAACTAAGCCAGTAAGTACAGCTTATATGACACCGGTTTTCGTTGCTACACCGTCTTTTGCTTTTATTAGATGCACCAATGGGTCCGACGTTTCTAACGACCAAACAAGGGGTTGTTGAAGACCCGCTATTAAAATTGAGAGGCTACAAAAATATCCTCGTAAGTGGAAAATCGAAGATCATATTCATAACATTCCAACTTTTTAAAACAAAAGGTAATCTGTTGATATCATGGGAATTCGTGGAATCAGCTACCGTTTGCCCAATGGGTGGTCCAGTCAAAATTACGGTCCTTAAGAAATTACTTTACAGAAATTTAATTTGCCTTATCTAGAGCCGTTACGTAACCTTGGTGGGAGTAGATTTCGCAACAAAATTATTGGTGTGCCGATTTTCAATTTCAATAAATGTGGAGGTACATAGCGGATAACCCTCACGGATTTAAAGAATTTAAGAATTCTTGAGGGTAATGTACCGCATCTTCTTGTTCCACAACAGCTTCAATGGCAACATAGTTGACACTGTCACCAGGTAATTTAGCTATTATTTTTTCATTGATGGCGTGAACGTTTGAATTTCTCGCAGCTAAAATTGCCCTCTCGCAGATCTACTGATGACTTTTTAGTGTATATTGGCTACTTCAGGATACACTTTTAACATTAGATCTTCAATATTTGTCACGATTCCACTAATGTCTTTATCTAAGGATTTTTTTTATCGCCTGAAATGAGGTGCTTTCCCTTTCCTAATTAATAAAAGTTTGTTTTGAAAATATGAATTTCCTCCACTGAGATAACTCCTTATGTTAGTAGGAAGCTTTAGAAATTCTACAGACTTCCACATCGAGGAAGACTTGAATTTCGTTTGAATTTCGTAGAGCCTCAAGCGTAAAATTCTCCAAACAGCTTTGGATGGGCTAATGTAGCGACCATTAATATATTTGTCGACCTCGTCGTTGCTTTTCACTGTGAACGTAGCTTGATCATAATCCTTATGAATATACTAGCTAATATATATAATATAAATGTTATTGGGTTGTTATAATAGTAATTAAGATATAAACACATTAAGTTCCTCGTTAAAGAAACGACATATAATGTTTATTACTATTAACAAAGATTTCTAATATTACACGTGTTTCGTTAAGCAAAAATTAATTTAAAAAGATCTCTTGACAGTTCGTATAGCGTCCTCACAGATTATCTATTTTTAAATCATAGACGTTTTGTAAACCAATGTTAGTCTATGGCCGGGAGCTACTACACTAAAATTTAAGATAATTATAATTGTCTTATATGTCGTATATTTTATTGGTTTAACTTAAATGGCAAAATTCTACATTAATGTGTGCATAAAAAATTCGCAATAAAACTGGACTATAAGGCACAACCCATCTATTATCTATTTCCATTTCAGTTCCTTTCACTTTGAGCACACAGGTATTTCCTTCGCAATCTGGAGCTCTTCGTCTATAATTAGGGTAGGTTAGTCAATCACCAGTTTGTGTATCAGTAAGTAACCTCGGAAATTTTTGGAGTACATATTTCCTTTCATGCATGGTGACATTGGGTTGTGGGGGGGGCCGCAAGGGCCATGGACCATGTGTTAACCACAATGTGGTAAAGTTTAGAATCATGCTCCTTATCGGGTATTTCAGCCCTTGTAATATCGTCTATAAAATCAGATTGTATTTTTTTGCAAGCCATAATATAATACGTGCGTGAGGTAATCCTCTTTTTTGCCATTACTTGATCAATAATATTTTTTTATTGTTAAAAGTTTTATCAATATCAATTTCAATGAAATGAAATTCCCTAGAAACTATATCATAGCCATCTTGCGGTTTTTGATCGGGAAATCACTCATTTTTTTTATTTCTGCCTTTTTCTTCGTCGTTTCTGACACAACACACAACCTGGTCTGTAAGTAAAAGTGAAGAAAAGATCAGGTCCTCCATATTTTCTGACATATATCATGGCATCTTTTTTCGACTTTTTTCATTCGTATTTCGCGGAGATCCTATAAATGAAGTGGACAATATAATAAACTGACCAATATGGGATTACGTATTACCTACAGAGATGTTAATAACATAAATAAGTTGTAACTGTAATTGTAATAGTTGTTGTAGTTGTAATAATTTCGACGTAGCTCGATGAGAACACATGGTCTTAATTGGTTCAAATTTTTATATTTCTAAACAATATCTTTCTTTCCAAAGTGTGAAATAACACTTTAAATTTGTAAAAAATATTTAACAAATAGCATACTCTCTCGCCAATTGATAATTCTAAGTAAATCTTTGTTTGTTTCCGTAGTTGTTTTATCTTAATATCGCTATTGTTATTACACATTAAAAATTTTGTGATAAGTTGAAATATATTTTCTATATATTTACTACAAAGTAGTTAGTTTAGTAAACATCGAAAGTGGTAATCTTCGTGTAATCGGAGGTCAACACCACGCATCTTTTCATAGACATTATTTACTAAAGGGGTCAGCTACTTACATAAATAAATAAATAAAATAAAAATACTTTATGTATTCAACAGATTTTACACAGAAATAATTGTTACAGAGATCTTCTTTTAAGCAAGTAATGCCCGTATTAGGAGACCCCGCTCTTCCAATACAATATCTAAAATATCTGCTTGAACATTAAACTCAACAAACATTTTACAAATAAAATAAATTAATTACTTTGTTGTGTATTGTTTTGTTGGTGGATATATATGTTATTGGACATGGCGTAGGAGAGTTTTAGTGTCATGATATGTGAATGTCTTGATCCAGTCCGTGGGAAATTTTTTGTAGGCGCGGCTATTGTTGGGATAGATGTAAATGTGTTTGTTTATCTCATTATATAATTGGGCAGATCGTTTGATAAATTGCATGGAGTTGCAAATCTAGTTTTCGTAACGGAAATTTTTATTAAATTGTAGTTTCTTCTTTTTCCTTTTATAATAGCATCATAATAAACCAACTTATAATTTAAAATTATCTGAGTTATGTATATTTTCCTAACAGAGAGCAAGGAACTGAGTTTATATAAATTGAAGTACATACACTTGATTAGAGCTCGTTATGCCCTTTCTAATTCCAGAAACTTTGTTTTTGTAGTACCGCCCCAAACGGAGATACAATAAAACAGCACCGACTGTGCAATTGATATATACACTTAGTTTAGAGGGTTTCTGGGGTGATATGACGATCTATAATTGTTTTCTTCCCAACTGCTAAGGAAGGGTTATGTTTTTCGCGCTTATCTTGTATGTATGTATGTAATATTCTTTATTACCTCGTATCTCCAGAACCGCTGAACGGATTTACATAATTGAGGTATCGTTAGATTCGTTTCAGCAACCCAAGTGTTCTTAGATAGGTGACGTTAAAAAATAATCATTGCAGCTGTTGGACGCCATTGAAATTCGTGAAAAAAAATTTTTTTGTTCGAGACCACAATATGGGTATCAAATTCTCTTGAATCTTGTTCCTTCTCTTCTCTTGAATGAGCTCTTGCTCAACACGAGAATTTCAAGGTATATCATGATTTTCATTATCATAATGAATCCTAACAATTCTAATAGTTTATTAGGATTAACAGTCGCGACCTACTTATAAGTAATTCTTCAATCAATAAAATCTTTACCAGGAACCTCGCATAATTTAAAGAGGTCGCGACTGTTAATCCTAATAAACTATTAGGCTTGTTTATTTTCTTTTTAGATTTATGCAGTCGGGGCCTCGCCTCGAAACTCATATTAAAAGAAAGCACGGAAATGTTCCTTTGTCTTTTGAGTGTTTTCCTTGCGGAAGAACATTTAAGTATATATAAATCTTCAAGGGATTATGCATACAAAAGAAAGAGAAACTACACAAGTACGACCAGTTACAAAAAAAGATTTATAGCGGTTGATATGTGATACCGCTATTTAATATGATCTAATATTTACTTTACACTAAATGAGTAAAATTAAAGATCCAAATTTTGTGGAGAAATCGTCCAAATTTATTTACTGCACAGATACGTGAAGAGAAAATAATTGAACACTCACAGAAGGAAATAAAGAAATTTAAATAAATACCAATAGAAAATACAAGCTAAACTAGCAAGAAGTTAACGTAATAGCAAGAAGTTAAGGTTGAAAATTGAATGCAAGCTAAGAGAGCAATGGATACACAAGTGAATGTCGCAAGCGATTCTAGCCGACTCTTTAAACGTGGCGATGCTGGCTAGCAGCCTACGCATACACGCATAGCAAAAAAAACTCGGAACAGGTTTGAATTGTTCCAATGCGGTGCGTGCGGATGATTCTAGTAAATATATTAATATTAATTTTGAATAAGTAATGTTCCCTACAGATTTAGAACTAAATTATTATTGACATCTCACACGTAAGTTTAATTTAAACATTTGAAAACAATTACAACACAAACACACAACAAACACAAACACACAACAAACACCAACAATTCAAAAAGAAATATTAGATTAATATAAAATGTGGGGAGACTTAAGAAATCTGCTGCAGGGCAACCGCGACTCGCCAACTTTACTGTATATAAGTCAGAAAGTTGTTTTATGCTAGTACAGACTCTGAATTTTATTGTTTTTTTAACAAAAGTGTAATGACAAGAAAAGGTTACACATATGTTAATTATGTTCTAAATTTTAGAACATAATTAGCACATGTGTGTGCAATGTTTTAGAATCTAAAACATTCTTCAAGAGCCAATAAATACGGTGAGACAAAATGTGACATTGTATGTAAATATGTGTGTGTTAATGGATAATGCACGATAAGATAAAACTTTCATAAATAAATAAAAACAAATTGTCTTTTTGTGAGTTACTCATTCATCATCCGCCTTTTCAAGTTTATCCGTCGTGACCCTGGGCCCTATTACATCCAGAGCTAAAATCCAAATAAATGTATTTTTTTCTAATAATAAAGCAATGTTTAATATATTGTCATAATGTTTACTTACCTTTTCAAAATCAGCACGCTATATTGAGAGCGTTAGAAATAGAAGCTTATGAATAAAATATAGAAATAAGAATTCTTTCTTACGTTAGATTTATCTTTGCCTTTTCATAAGCTTCTATTTCTTCAATTTGAATTATCTTCATTTTATCATCCTACATAAAACAACAAATTTAATAAAATAATATTAAAAAGTAAACTAAAAAATCCAAAGCACATTTTTTTAACCTTTCTTAAAGTGCGATTCCACACTTAGAAAAGAAGAATATTTATTAAGAAAACGTACAAAAATTTGAACGTAGTGGGATTAGAAGCCGCGCCTCTTTGGAAACCGTCCAAGCACTCTGACAAAAATTTTCAAAAGTAGCGGGATAACAAAAATAATACAGAAAACTATCACTTAAAGTCCAAAACCGCTTCTATCCATACAATTTTACGACCATATTAGTTTTATAAAACGGAAATTCTGAGTTTCTTGCTGTTCTGTGCTTTATAATGACGGTATTATAAAAATATCATCTGTCGCTAATGTGACAACTAAGCTTTGACGTTTGACGGATTCAAATAATTTGCCAGGTTATTTCTGCCAGAATACAACACTAACAAACAATACTTAGTTTTTCCTATTGTCCTTACTATTTAAATAAGATTTCTATATTTCTTTTAAGCTAAAATATGAACGTTTGTAGAACTTGTCTTACAGTGGCAGTGGAGAAGGATATGAGTCAATTAGAAACCGATTTAGAGGAAGAAAAACAAAGTTGTTTTGAAATCATGTTATTTTGTTTAGATATCAAAGTATTGAAATTGAAAAGTACTAGTTATGTTTTTGTTATAATAACATTACGTTATTTAAAATCTTTATTCTTATTGGTTACAGATTGCAAAGGAGATAAAATTAACTACAAAATTGTGCTCAACATGCTATTTGAAAATATTGGACTTCTATAATTTTAAAAAGCTAGCGTTAAGAAATGATAAATATTTAAGATCTTTGAATAAAGACAACTTTGAAGCAGAGATAAAAATTGAATGTGTTGGACTAGAAGAAATAAAATATGAAGATGTTCATGTACATAATCTTGTTGAAAATAAAAATGAAAGTGAGACTGAATTCAAAATAGAATATGAGTATACGGAGGAAAATGATTCGCAAGACTTCCAGTCTGATGATGAGCTTCTTAGTGTTATTAAGATAATAAAAGATGAAGATGCAAAAAAAGATCCTACAAAAAAAGGTTATTGCCTTATAATTTAGACTGCAATTATTTTTTATTTAATGATAAACACCATAAAGCATCAAAATCTGCTTATTTTGGTTTGGTTTTAAATATAATGATACAATATACACTATATATGTAAGCTGTTATGGTGCTACATACACACATGCCACATTGTAATTGGGGAATTATAATCATTTGTAAGCAATGATTGTAATTCCTGCTTTGGAGAAAGAATAATTAAACAATTCCTCTCTTTGGTAACAACACTTTGTATATATAAATATACAAAACATTAACAATTTAATGTTTATTAAATGTAAGCATTTAACAAGTGATATTTCTAAATGATTCAATTGGGCAGGTGGGGTTTCTAACACTAGGTTCCCTTTGCTTGCTCTGCTATATGTAGATTTATACCGCATACATAATTTTTAATAAATCAATAATTTACAGTGGCAAAACCAATACCACCAGAGAAAAAGGGCAAAAAAAGAAAGCGTAATAGAGAAAACGAAAAAAAAGAACAAATATGTGATGAATGTGGTAAAACAGTAAAAAATTTAAGGGAACACATGTACAGTCACCAACCTATAAATATTAAAAGACGTTATAAGTGCAAAGCTTGTGATAAAATGTTTTCAGGGCTCAGTGGAAGGTTAAGACACTATAAAATCAAACATTTGGGGATCAAGCAACACTGTGATATATGTGCTAAGGGTGAGATTTTGAAGGTCCTTAATGTTTGTATATTGTAAATAAAAATTTAAGCCTTTTATATTTAGGTAGGTAGTTCCTGCCTACAAATGTGATGGTTGATTCAATAGTGAATAAAAAAATCAAATATTCTTGTTACCCCATTTTGGCAAGAAAGTGTGAGGTTGAGTTCTGCCACATAAAATGTCTTATATTTAAGGAATAATTTATGAGCATTAGCGGAGGTCTATATTCAGCAGTAGACTTCAAAAGGCTGATTGATGGAGGGATTTTTTTGTATGATATATATTTTTTATGCAGATGTTATACACCTTGCCACTCATATTAAAATAATGCATAAAAGTGATCCTTTGCCTTTTGAGTGTGTTCCTTGTGGAAGAACATTTATATCTAAATCTTTAAGGGATGAACACACACTTTTACATACCAAAGACAAACCACACAAGTGCGAGCATTGTGAAAAGACCTTTAGAACTAAAATGTTATTGACATCTCACACGTAAGTTTTGTTCCAATAAAAAAAATATTAACTTATACAAAACTAATATACTTTTTGCAGCTTTACCTATATGGTCATTACTAATATAACTGTTGTACAAACTAATGTACAATACGGTCGGCGAGTAGTGGCCACCTGCACTATGAGAAGAAAATATTCAAAAGCAAGAAAACTCCTCAAATCAAACCAGCAGCCACCTACAGCTAACCTCAGGGTGGCCACAACTCGCCGACTACAGTTCAGCGATTTTTTATACTATTAAAGACATTTTTTTTATATTTTAGGAAAAACGTACATGATAAAGAAAGAGCACACATGTGCCAGTTTTGTTCTAAAAGCTTTTTCAAGAAATATCATTTACAGGTACATTTAAGGTAACATTTTTTTTTATTTCTGTAATTTTTTATTATTTTACATTATGTAAAATAAAAATAAAATAAAATAGCCTTTATTGAAGCAATAAACGATCATATTTTAATTAGCAATTACACAATTATATCATAGTTGAGGAGGTCTTGGCGCGTGTTTAGACAGGAGAGAAATATTTAATCCTTTCACTCACTCACTCCTTGCAGAGACTACATCGTTATTGGGTTCCTACGATGTTGAAGTCCACCAACACGCAATGCTTCAAATAATGGAGAACGAAAGTGTCTTAATGGGAATGCAGTGTCTTAATTCTAAGTTCCTAAGTTCCCTCTGCATACTTTGCTATGTTCAAGATTCAGTGTAAAGCTGAAAAAAAATTAAATTCGATTACTATTCCAGGAAGCATACCAAAGAAAAACCCTATGAATGCCCAGATTGTGGGAAGTTCTTTTCCTCAACTACAATATTGAAAAATCATCGTCTCATACACAGCGATGTAAAAACGTTCTCGTGTGACGTCTGTGGCATGAGCTTCGTGCGGTCAGGGTAAGACCTAATTCATTTATAAAATCTTGAAAACAACAACACAGCAGGATAGGCAGAGGGAACCTAATGTAAAGACAGTCCTTTCCCTACTTTCTGACTAATTCTGGTGGCATTGCGTGTTGAGTGGCAGAACTCAACACCGCGATTTGCCTCGACACCAGGGTGAAGAAATGGAAATATAAACGTAAATTAAAATTTCACTTCCTCGAGTGAGAATTATAAAATTCATTTATATATTACTTAACAAATACAACTTTTGACTCAATATTTTTGTCATCTTCACGCTGTATTCCGTATATAGTAGGGTAGACAGGGAAGCTATTATTACACTGTTACAGAGTATTAGACACTGCGCGTTGAGTGACAGAATTCAACGCCGCGCTTTATCTTCTTACCACAGCATTTAATTCATCAATAATTAAAATGATTTTAAAGTTAACAAAATAAAGTAATTGTAGAATAACTAATTTAATTATAAAATATTTACAGATATTTAAAAAATCATATGATAAGCCATACAAAAGAAAAACGCTATCAATGTCAGTTTTGCGACGTTAAGTTTGGACGTTCAGACCATCGACGGAGACACGAGAGGACAGCTCACTGCCAACATTTAAAAGATGTATGACCACAAAGAAAAAGAAAATCTAATAATGCTAGACTATCCTATCATCCTATATATAAATTATGTCACATTTCAAGGCATCGACAAAGTGTGACTTTGTGTGATAAAGATTGGAGTGGAGTGTTAAGTTTGGGGATCGACCCAAAAACGGCATCGCCCGCTTAAACTTTGATTGTTATATTGTAGCCCAATTATAAAAAATATTTACATAATTATTAAATGTCTTATACTGACGTATAAGTTGTAAAGTTTCATCAAAATCCGTTCAGTACTTTTTGTGTGAAAATAGAACAAATATTCATCCTTACAAACTTTCATACACACAAGAAGATAAAGATAATTAAAGAACAACAACAACACGATAAGTCGATTAACAATTTCAAAATTACTGAAACAATTTTCAGTTGTAAAAATATCAAAATATATCACATCACACTAGGTAGAGGTTTCTGTCACAAATGTGACAAGCCATAAAAATCTTTAAAGAACCCTTCCTTAGCAGTCGGGGAAAAAATTATGTAATTTATGACGCAATTAATGGATGGGGCATGTTTGATGAGCATTGTTTTTATATATTAAAATGTTTTATTATAAAACACAAATTATAGTTAGGTTATTTAATTGTTTTGGATATTCCAACATCTTATGAAAAAATTAAGGATTGTACAAACAATTCAAATTTATTGATATTAAGAATACATTTTTAATATATCATGAGTTAATTGGTGATGGGTGATATTGATAGAAAATAATTTGTTTCACACAAAATATATTATTAAAAATAAAACTACATCAATGAACCAAATTTAAACTAAATAAACAAATAATAAAAACGTTTTATCCTTTAATTAGCTCCTATTCATCATCAGTCTTCTCTAGTTTCTCCGGTATATTTGGATCGACACTAACTTCTTCGCACGCACATTCTTCAACCAACCTTGGGGAATCTTCTGGAGAATTGATATTCAAAGTATTCATTATAACTTCCATTTTATCTCTTAAATGTGGGTATTCTTCTGCTAAAGTATGAACTATGTTGTTCAGGCGTTCATTGAGTTCCACAGCTTGGTTGTATTCCGTAAGAACGACAGTCTTGGGTTTTCTCACTTTAACCGATAGCCTTTTAGTGGCAGTCGCGAGCTCAGTGCCGAGGCGTTGGCTGCGAACGAGACGCTCTAAAAGCTGAAAATATTGATATTTGCAACATTTTTGATAAATGCATTGGCAGTGTGTTTAATATTAGTCTTAACACGTTATCCACTTAGCAGGTCAAACAGAGAATGTAGAGACAAGAAATCCAATCAAATCATTCAAAATCATGAGCATTGAAGTGGCAAAATTCAAAATATTCGTCTCTTACCCCTTTTGAAAGCTACGAAGACACCCCTTGTCTTCTTCAAGTGTGACTGTAACGCGACAGCTGTAGGTATGATCCCCATTCGAAGGAATGAATTATTATTTATTAATATTTTTTTCGCTTTGGCACCAAAGATATAGCCCGGTGTTGAGTTCCAACACTTATTACGCAATGCCCCAAAATTTGGCGGACAGTAGTTCTCTACTGGTTCTCCCAGCCTGTGTGCGGGATGCAGCGCGTGAAGCTGATTTAATTTAAAAGCATTACTTTTGTATAAAGTAAAAAAAAAACACCCATTGTTTTTGTTTCTCCGCTTCCCTACTCTCTGCAATCATGGACGCTATGTGCTCCTCCAGCTGCGAGTTGGCCGCGCTCACTTGCGACACCTCCCGCTCAAGTCGCTCGTGCTCCTTTTCCAAGTGCTCCATGCGTGACTTGGCTTCTGACAAATCCTAAAAATAATAGTCTCATACAGTGGCGGACTAACCCCGTCGGAGGCCCGGGGCGGTGTCGTTGAATGAGGCCCCTAGCCCCCCCCCAGCCCCCCGCCCTCGTAAAAAAAATATTTATATATCACATTTTTTTGTCATGTACAAATTAGTATGTATGCTTACTTAGTTAACATCTTGTAATTAGTGTTTGAGTTAGACTTGCATACACATAGAAAAATAACATACTAAATATCAAAAGTACATGTAGTAGAATTTAGCAAAAAATCCTAGTGTCCTCGAGATAAAAAGACGAATTGGGATAACAAAAGAAGCTATCATCCGTGTAAATAAAGTATGGAAGAAAAGAGGAATTTGTATCAAAACTGAAATAAGAATGGTACGAGCACTGATATTCTATGTTTTATTCTATTACTACCATTTGATAGAGAGGTACAGGTGGAGGTAGATCATCTGCTCTAGATGTAAAACCTGATCATTCTCAAGTTCATTGTAAATTTCATTGTCATCTGAAGCTTCCATCATAAGCTTAGTTCCAATATAGATAATAATGTATCATCATGAACTAGTTCACACGCTATAGTAATATTAGTTCCGCGTATAAAAAAAAATAGACTGAGATCCCAGGACCCTAGCAGACCTACGTCATTTTAGTAAAGCTGAAATTTTGAAGATTAATAGTCTAATAAGTAAGTAAGAGTGTATGCGTACTTACTAACTTGAAAGTGAGGCCCTTTCAAAAATAGCGCCAATTTAATGCTTTAATAATAAAAACGCTCGTATTTAAATATATTTTTGAGAAAAATGTAAAAAAAAAATATTTATTACTCTGGTATAACCCGTTACGTAGGCTTTACTCTTGCCAGACATCCTAAAGATTGTTTAATATTAGGACAAAATACATATACTTCTACTTCTTCTTGGCATTAATCCCGTGCTGAGGGTTCTTTTGGAAGAACGTATTCGCGACGGCCAGATCAGACGCAATATAGGTTCTCAGAATATTTTCTCCCTCTGTATTACGAAGACCGTATCTAAAACCCCCGTGAACATGTCCATACGGCTCAGCAGCCTTACCTGCCTGTACCTAAGCCTTACGTGACTGTTCAAGTCTTCCCCAACAACAAACAACCATTTCGGTACACGGTATAGCAAGTAGAACATCTTCATTCTGCTTTCAGAATGACTCTTTTTTGGACACGCTACAGCCGGCCTGCGGCGCATAGGCACTAATTTAGTTTGTAGTTACGCCTTCAATCAGCACCCTTATACGCATCAAGCTATTGCAGCGACCATCAGCTTCAAGAAGCCAGTTCTGAAGCTCTTCAGAAAGAACTACTACCACACCGTTTTTACCTGAGGGTGACCCGGTGTATATAAGGCGTATTCCTGTCCATATTTGCGAGGCTTATTGCCCTTCCAGCAAGCTTCCTTGAGGAAAGCACACTGAACCCGAAGTCTTATAAGTACATCTGCGAGTTCTCTGCATCGTCCGGTTAGAGAGCCAATATTCCACGTTGCAAAGCGAAGTTTCTGTCTGGGTACTAGCGTTTTAAGCGGTGTTCGTACTTGACACGTTGTTGCGTTCCATATTAACGGCGGATGGCGGTTTTTAAATGGAGCAACTGCCATTTGACTTCCACCACTTTGAAAAATTACGCTATAATTTTATATATATTATTTATGGACTATTTTAAGAGCCCTTATAAGCACCCAAACCGATCTGATGATTCAATCATCCTCCCAGATAGAGATGTACCTTTATGGCCCCACTTTCAGGTTAGTGAGTACGCAAACTTTCATAAAATGACGTCGGTCTGGAGGCCCTAGGAACTTGAAGTAAAAAACTACGAAACTGGAACCACATGCAACCTAAATGGACATTAGAAAGATTAAAGTAATTTTAATTAATATAATGTAAACTACCGGTACATCCTGCACTAATCCTTGTACTTATTTGTTTATTGGAGGCCCCTCCAACCTCAAACTTCCTCTTAAGTAGATACTATGCGTTTTTTCAAGGGCTTATTTAGGATTTGATCAAGGGAACTTGCACCATTTGGAGGCCCCCTGC
>HE670289.1:0-41178 GCA_000313835.2 Heliconius melpomene melpomene | reverse complement strand
AATTGAGTATTGGGACCAGTCGTGGCGCAGGGGCACAAGTGTGTTATCAACACGACTAGTCGGGAGTCGATCCTCACTCGAGAAAATGAAATATTTCTTTAATTTTTTTTCATTTCGTCACCCTGGTGTCGAGGCAAAGCACAGCGTTGAGTTCTGTCCTCCAGAATTCGGCAGGAAATGGGAGACGGAGTGTCTCAACACTAAGTTCACTCTGCCTACCCTACTGTGTGCGGAATATAGCGTGAAGCTGATTATTATAATATAAAATATTTTATATAAAACTTTATAATTTCAATTCTGAAATCCTGCACGTATATATCCACAAGAAGGTTCTATAATATGACTTTTACAAATCATATTATTAACTTCATAGTGTGGCGGGAGATAACTTTAAAGTTACATATTAATCCAGGCGTCAGGCGAGTCGCGCTTTGTCGGATCTCAGTGGGTGAAATATATAGACCATAAATATTCGGTGGGTGCCATGAAGAGATAGCTGGAGCAAAGTCAGGTAACCAAAATGTATTACGTTTTAAGTCTTAGTACGTGATGCACGATGTGCTGTAAAAAAATTAAGCCGACTTTAATTTTGGGGTGTAGTTATATCTATATATATAAAAGGACTTGTCCTCACTGACTGAGGTAAGACGCACGCACAGCCGTAACCGCTGATGGTAGAAACGTGAAATTTGGACAGATGTTTACTTTCATAATCTGGACATCCACTAAGAAGGGATTTTGAAAAATTTTAATAGTAAAGGGGTGAAATAGGGGTAGAAAGTTTGTATGGAAAAAAAATTAAATCTGCACCGATTTTTATAAAATTTGATATTTAGATTTTTAAAAGTATTTAATTGAACACGTGTTTCATAGTTTTCTAGAATTCTCCCCCTAAGGGTGCAAATAAGGGATTGAAAGTTTGTATGCAATAATCTTTAAATGGCCAACGATTCTTATAAAATTTGAAACTTAGACTCTTAAAAGTATTTAATTGAACACATGTTTCATGGTTTTCTAGAATTCTCTCCCTAAGGGTGCAAATAAGGGGTTGAAAGTTTGTATGGGAAAATTCTTAAATCGCCACCGATTTTTATAAAATTTGATATTTAGACTCTTAAAAATATTTAATTGAACATATGTTTCATGGTTTTCTAGAGTTCACCCCCTAAGGGTGCAAATAAGGGGTTGAAAGTTTGTATGGAAAAATCTTTAAATCGCCACCGATTTTTATAAAATGTTTCATGGGTTATTAGAATTCACCCTTAAATACGCAAGCGAAGCTGCGCGCGTCCGCTAGTTAATACATATAAAAAAACGGACAAGCGGAAGTCGGGCTCGCCCACTGAAGGTTCCGTACAAAAATAAGAGGTCTCGAACTCATTATAAATTCAAGCTTGGCTTAGCCAGAGCCCTTTTGATCTGATACCTCACTTGAACTAGCGGCTCTAATAAAAAATGTTGCCCCACTTTTAAGGCTATTATTTTTCAGGATTTAACTTTTCCTAAACTAGTGCAACCTATAGATGCTAGCTGCCAAATTTAATAATTCATGCAGTAACCTAATCAAATCCCACTTTATTATCTGTCGTTTTTCTCCTACATTTAAGTTAATCTAAATAACGTTTATGCTTATGACCAACTGCTATAATTAGCAAATTAATATTTCGGCAATATGTAGATTCGTTTATTCGATAAATAATGATCACAAAATGTTATGAGGTCAAAATATTAGCATCCAATAGTGTAATAATATATTGCTTCTTTAACTTTTTTAATATCTAGTCGCTGACAGTAGGAGTGGCTGACCTCGATAAGGTTAAACAGTATTGCAATAAAGCACACAAAGAATACCATTAACTTCTCGTTGTCTTTTGCAATATCTTATCTTTTAATAAAACAGCTATATTTTTATGTAAACATTTTCGCACAAGAATATAACATAAAAAAAACTTAATTTAACCAAATAATAATTTTACAAAACAAGTCATTTAAAATTCAATCGTCCCTATATGTATATAAGATAATCGACAATCCTTGTAATATTATGCAAAGAACGGCTTTAAATCAATCGTAAATGGCAAATAAGTGGATATAAAAATGTGCGGTGACAATAATAGCGCGCATGA
This sequence comes from Heliconius melpomene melpomene, assembly GCA_000313835.2. NCBI lineage: Eukaryota > Metazoa > Arthropoda > Insecta > Lepidoptera > Nymphalidae > Heliconius > Heliconius melpomene. Next base: position 39,052 of record HE670289.1, on the reverse strand, counting down.
CGAGCTCCGCGTCGCGTCCAGTCGACTCGGGCCGTCCTCTTATCGCTGGTTCGACGATAAAAATCTTGGATGTGTTTTGAAAGAAAATTTACAAGTTTGTCCGCTAATAACCATATACATGTCAGTGTGATGTCTGCCCGAGCGGCCGGCGACGCTTACGACCCCAATAGAAATCCGATTTATGATCGTACCCTCAGGAGAAGGGTACAGCGTTTTACAACTCAATTTAAAACACGACATATTTCTCTTTATCTCACAACCATTTCTGACACCAATAAAAACAGTTTCTTAATGGATATAATGAAGGTGTAAACAGATCCAGCTCTCCGACTCGGTCATAACATCTAATAAGTATTGCCTTTATATATTTACTTAAGAAAAGCAACATATTCTAAGTTACTTATTATAAACAAACAATTGTCTAAGTTTACTTAATATAATCATTGACATAGAGTATAAGATATGACAAAAGTTATTCATAGCTATAAGGCGGAAGAAATAGAAGCGACGCGACGTCATAATGGAAAGTGACGTAACATTATTTCGTAAAACGGCAACGTCTCAATCGCGTGATCTTTTTACATCAAAAGCCTCTATTGAATCAATTGATGGGGCACCATTACGAGAGCAACACGTCAATCAATTGCACAACAGGGAAAGTTACGTGTTTAATGCCAGGACAGTAACGGTTACTCTACAATTTGAAGACACATTAACTTTAAGCAACTACACATATTGTATAAAATCTATATTTAAAGTTCTTCAACTTCCTAAAACATGTTGCATATTTTTTCTTAAAAATATTTACCTTTTCAGCTTTTCGCTTTCTCTTGTTTCCAAAGCTAAAGATAATGTTCTCCAAATGTCACATAAATTTAATATAAAACATAATTAAGAATTATTAAATTATTAGGTAAGGAAGCAAAAGCGTGGCATTGGGCTCTGATGCTCAACACGCCGAATGCTCGCCGAAAGTGGGGAACGGAAGTGTCTTAATATAAACGTAGTGTTTTAACACTAAATTTACAAGATCGTTCTGCCTTGCTATTTGCGCTATACGACGTGAAGCTAACAAAAAAATATTTAATATTACTTATAATTCCGTCCGACGCACCTCATATGAAATTATTTGAATTCAGACACATATGCTCAACAACTTAATTGCACAGTACGTGCGATGTTGGTTCGGCAATCAACAGATTACAAAGAGGGTACGATACATCAGTCTCGGTAGGCATTATAATATCGCGGAGTTAATATTCATTGTGATGGCGCTGCGTAGGCCGGCACACTCCTAGACCAGGCCGGGACACGCTCAGAGACAATACAATTTGCATTTGGGCGTTACCATCTGTCAACCAGGATATTCACATTAACTAATCCGTTGAGATCACACTTATTGTATCTTATTGCTCTACAGTCACTCAATTATAATAAATACATCGTTTTATTTCCTATAGATATATAACTATAAAATAACACTGCCATTTATCATGGTTACATTCTGTAATCTTATGAAATACCCTACACTTGCGTATATGATAATACCGCTGCAGGAAGTGAGGATCGCACCTCGCATCTGAATAAGAACCAAAAAGCAGTTTTCATTTCGCCTAGCAAAGCACTTACTCCGAAAATACGGTGTGGAGCTTAAGGGGCATTGTACATTCGAATAGCGTCGCGCCGAGCCGCGAGCCACTAGTGCCATGCAATAATGCGCTTACAGCACTCAGTGGTCGAGGGTCTTTATAATTCCATTCTTCGAAGGTACAGACCGACTTGGGTTAAGTCGAAAGCCGTGTTGCTTCTGAAAGACTTATTACAGTGACGCTTTTCTTACTCTTTTAGCCGCTTTATGAAATTCTTTTACATTTACACTTTTTATAAAATGAAAAAACATTGTTCATTGAAATGAGTAAAAATATACAAAAATGTTGTCACGCAATAAGTTATTGTTGTTGTTTAAAGTTAATGGAAAGGAAAGTAAAAGTACATAAATCTGTTTTTAAAAATCTATTTGACAATTCACTCGTAAATCACTGGCGAGCGTGAATGGTGCAACAATTAAAGGACGACTATAAAAGACAGTATTTTTTCAATGAACTAATGAGTAGCGTTAGTTAGAGGACGAGTCACAGCGGAAGTTATCGTGCAGATAAATAAGAACAAATGTGTTACACGTACCGTACTGTACCCTTACTGCCTCTTTATTTCTTCCTTAATGTCTTAAGCAACACTGTATAATTTCTTTCAAGAAGGCAGAACGTTCCAAAGCTTTTTCTTAATTTGTTATAAATAAGATAGTATCTGCAATAATTATATCCAAGCAAAGTATAAAACAGAATTATGTGTGTAATATCGTAACAATTAACAAAGAAATGCATTTCGTTCGCATCGTTTTTCCTTTGAGACTGGATTGCTTATCGATATTTGAACCCACAACTACTGTTACCACCTAACTCCATAACGGCGTTATTTATATAATATTGTTTTTTAGATACAAACAAAATTGGACCGACAAATACGCCGCATGTAAGTATTAAAATCTGCGGCACGACGACTATTTGTAAGACAGCGGCCGAAACACGTAGTACCGGGACAATAAACGAATCCTAACATGTCCGGATATTGTCGGAGTCGCCTTTATTGCTACATATTTTAGAGAGACAAGTCACAAGTACAGAGAGTCGTGTGTTGCTTAAATGACATTTATACCTTCACATATAAAACGTTATAATGGTGTTATATTTTTGTTGGTTATTGAAATCGAATTACTTGTGCAATATAAATATGTGTATTATAAATGTAATGGAAGGAAATCATTGTCTTTAATAGAATTGATGTCATACATAATGTATTCAAATTGTAACTAAATTTATGAAGAAAATTACACAAAGATTCGAACTTGCAAAAGAAAGAGACATAAGTAATAGGCTTCAGGTACCAAATATTATAATTTATTTCTAATTTATCTCGTTTTCTCCGTTTTTCACGGAAGGCAAAGTTAAGACACTCCATTCTCCTCTTTTCGATTATATTCCCACTCGGTGTTCCACCATCTCATAACACATCCGACCATCGCAATTCCAGGCACTTTCACACTCCGCCATGATCTCTTATAGTTAAATTAAACCATACACAATAAAACAAGAACTTGTTAAAACAAAAAATCTAAAGTTAATAAATATATTTACACTTATCAAATATAAAAAAATGTCAATAAAACATTTGAAATTTACTCGTTTAATGTTAACGCTTCAGTAAATTAATTAAAAACATGCCAAGATGAATCTAAATTAATGAAAATACTTAATATGAGGCTTTATGGTATACTATAAAACGCTATAAAAGTGAGCATTATCAGCTGAGACATCTAAACACCTTCGCTGGGTAAACAAAATAATAAAAACAACGTCATCGCGATATAAATACCTACATGTTGACTTTATCCATCAATGCAATCCGACGGATATGTTCTAAATCGAGCGCGTTTCATTAACCTCCAATCGAGTTAATGATCGTCGAACTTTTTCGCTCAAATAAACATTAAGAGAATGTACGGCGCAACCGAGGAACCTTTTACCGGAATTACGTTGTGGCTAAGTGCTCCCTTTTAGTAAGCCTCATACGATGACGTTGCATACATAAGTGTATCGAAATTAGATCTCTGAATCACAAGTACGACAAACATTGTGAAAACAAAAGCATGAATAATATAATATAACTATTATTTGTTGTTGCTTTTTTCTATACAATTCAAATCAACATAGTAAGGCACAACCTTCATAGCATTTAGAAACGGAACAACTTTGGACATTACATATATTACGAACTTTATAAAGTTTTCATATCTTCATTAAAGAAAACTGTGTCTGTAGTGAATACGCTCTACATGGTGGTGGGTATAGAATAGTGAACGAGATTAAAACTTTGCCACTTGAAAGTGCAGTGGCCACATGGCTGAAGTGAAATTTACTCTGAACAAAAGTTAATATAAGCGGAATTTGTCCTTTGGCAAGCAGTTTGCGGCGTGGCCCAAGTTATAACTTTGCTTGCAGGGAACTCTCGAATTCAACAAGGCAGACGTAGACAGTTGGACACCTGCGTTTTATTTTACTGATTATCTTACCACGTTATGATTTTAAGTTCAAATTTATAATTATTTTATTTTATATCAAAATAATTTAATTAACTAAACAAAACATATAAAACATTAAAATGAAACAAAAAAATATGGAATGACCTGGAGCCGTAGTGGTGCAGCAGTACTACATCTGACTGTAAACGCAACGATTTTGATTTCGATGCCCACTCGGGTCATTGAATTATTTTCATTTCCTCGAAGACTGGATGGAAGACTGGATGGAAATCGGAAAATGGGTTGAACTGTCTTCATATTAAAATCACTCTGCATTGGCTATAAGTGTTGGATACACATATATAATTTAAAAAAGTTTTTTTTTCGATATTTTTAAGTAATAATATAGCCTTCGTATATTTGTTAAGCTCTAAAATGTAATGAAGTAAATTAAAAATCTCAATTTAATTAACGGAACATTGCGAGCAATTTTTTATATTCGTATCAGATATATGTAGTCCACTTCATAAGTAATTACATCGGCAGTGTTTAAAAACATTCCTCCATATAACCATAATTCATCTGCCAAGTGATTAAATGTATATTTAATTACTTATATAATTGTTCTCTAATTGTCGAAGTCGTATTTATCGACAGTGGTCTGGAGTCTAAAAATCATGTTTTTATATTTCTCCTCGTTGTCATGTCCTACCAAGAAATTTAGTTAGAAAATACTTAAAGTAAAGAGACTCTATAATTCAAATTGAACTATCTTTATTGATCTATAACTAAGTATACCAAAACACACTTCTCTACTCCCACCTTTTATTAAATATACGTAATTCTATAATCTAAGCAAAGCTCTTAGCCAGCTCTCGTCTGGCATGCATAAACATCTATGAAGCTGCAAATGAGGTCGGTGATAGCGCTTGGAAGTTACTAAGCATAAATTAAAACAAGTATTTCTGTAAAAAGTTGATAAATGGCTATCCACAGGCGGCGTGACAAAAAAGGGAACTGACGTCAAGCGAAGCGCTAACGTGTTTCATTTTGCACTCTAGGCAACATCTGGCCGCTTTCAGCATGAGCAAATTGTGAAGCTATCAGCGTGGATTTAGGGATATCGTAAATTTCTTTTTAACAATTGTCCTATATATATAGATACAGCAATTATATAAAATGAAACCATTAAACTTTACACAATCTCAATGAAATATCTCTCTCTAAATAAAATTTAGATTGTTTTATATAATGTGAAAATTTGATTAGTAAGTACAGTAAACTCAGACCTATGCAAAACGGACATACATAAGCTCTTGTATATGTTTTAAGTTGTTTAGCAAATATCATTGCCGCCACCTACGTAGAAATTCAATTCATGGCAATATATTTCAGAAGACGACAGTACAAGATGCTCGTGGAATGTAATACAGGTCGCAACAACGTTTATAAAACCGCAATAAGGCACCATTAGAGTCCACAGACAGAATGTTGAGACCTCTGAAATGCGCAATAAAACGACATATACTCGCATGTATGCACTAGCGAATAATTCAACTTGGCGCCTAATGAAAATTATATGTATCATAAAGTAACTGCAATGCTTTATACACTTTACCACAACATAAAATTATAATACAAACATATACATACAGTATATCAATTTAACTGCTTAAACATTAAAAGTAACAAAAAATATTTACAAACATTTTAAATTTACAAAATAGTTAAACTAAAGATTAAATTGTCGTTTATTGTCACATACTCGTATAGAACATACCAGTCCCACGAACTATCCTTACACCGAAAGTTGAGTAATCCAGAAACGTTCCCTTTAATTGGTTTACCACAGACCTCTATTAACGAAATAAGATGGGAAATCAGAGTATTAGCATAACAGTAAATTCAATTAGGGTTCACAAAGAGGATTACAACTTTAACAATGAACGGAAAGTTAAAGCTGAAGCCCAATAAACTAACGTAGAATAATCAAAATTTGAACGAGTGCGATTATTCGGTTAAAATGAAGTTCATGTTCTGTTCGTGTGGAAAACTTAATTTCCATTATTGAAGGCATTCATAATGTTTGAATAAATTAAAAATATGTGCGATCTATATTGTATCTTAAATTTATATCTTATTAAAATAATATCTGTATATATTAACAACAATATTTCAGATATAATATTATATACTCATAACTATGTGCCTACAATAATTCCCTTCTTCACTACATTGTGATCGTTCTTAATAAATATTTTACTCACGGTAGAGCCTACTTCATACGTTTATTATTGGAAATCGCGTATAGATATTAGATAAGTAACTTATATTGCACTTTTACTCATCTTATAAAAAAAAGTGTAAACAACCGAGCTTAAAACTTAATTAATATAAATCATAATTTTAAAGAAAATCTACAATTACCACTACCAGTATCTTTAGAATCAATGTTTCATAACAACTAAAATGAATTTTGATTGCAAAGCATAGTAAACAAGGTGTGATACCAATACTATCAAACGCCTGTCAATTAGAAGCACAAAGCTTGCGAATTGAACGCGCACAGCATATTTGTCGCTTTTCACAAACAGCGCGCCCGGTTTATCGCGATGTGCTAGTTACTTTTAAGCCTCTTACCCTTCTCTAACGCTTGTTTCAATAGACGCTGCGTGATATCTGAGCAATTTATGAGACTCTCTTCGATGATTTATAAGAAAACCTATCGGTTACAATTAGATATCATTTTGTACATTGAATAACATTTCGTGTCGTAATTCTAATGTTAAATTTATACTCGTATATTAAATATTTTTTTAATATTATATGTAAACACATACATATATTTACTAAAATGTATCTATGCATGTGGCCATACTATAAGAAATCTCGATTTCTTTTTTTTAGCTTTTCGGTGTATAGGGTAATGAAAGAGTATCTGGGAAACTAGTATTAAGGCACTCCGTTCCCGTTAACACGTTTCCGTTACCTACTTTCCGCCGAGTTCTGGAGGCATTATGTGTTAATAGCAACGCCACACTTTAAATCGTTACCAGAGCGACGAAATAAAAAAAATTACACTAAACTTCCGTCATCTCAGTATTAATAATTAATGTATATTAACATAAAACAAAAACCGCTGCTTTGTTGAAGAAATTTACGCAAAAACAACACCTTCACAGCTCTAATAATAACATTTACGGGCGTATTGATAAGAAATTATAGGATTTGTCACGGCAATTACTGTTTCAACATACTGTAGCTTTCGGCGAATGCAAATTACTTCTAACACGATAAGCATTTAGGTCGCACTATGACGTCACTGAACTATAGCAAAACTCGTGAAAGCCACAAGACGAACAATGTATACGCTTGCGCAACTCAACGATCAGAGGGAACAATGGAGTATTAATAGAGCCATTCGTCGTCTCATTTCTATTCATCCACGCCCCCGACGCCTTCGCAGGCAACCGTCGCGATTTACGTCCTCATATTTTTGAGCTAACCATAATTGTGTTATTAAAATTATAGTATGTGCTTACGTCAAAATTACAGCTAACATCTGTAGGCGTTCTGGTACCGTGGATAGCACACGCATAATTAAGAACAATATATACGAACAAGAAGCCAGTCGTCTCACAGTGGCACGAGCGTGTGGCTGTAAACACGACAGGTTGTAGGTTCGATTCCTACTCGAGGAAATGAAATATCAAATATTATCATTTCTTCGCTCTGTCGCGGCAATAGCCCTGCGTTGAGTTCCGACTCTCAATACGCAATACCACCATAATTCGGCGGAAAGTGGGGGACGGAGTGTCTTAACACTAGACTCTATTTGCCTATTCCGCTACATGCGGGTACAGCTGATAAGCTTCATGCTGTTCACGCACGCTTCTCAAAAAAAAAGTAATAAATAAAGAGAAAAGAGTAATTTACATATAATTAGATTATTTCACCGCCTATATATAAATACCTACTATTATTAACTGAATAAGTTCTTAAAGCAATGCGTCCAGATATTTTATTCATAGAGCGCGTGATAAATGAGGTATAAGTCTCAGCTGTATCTCATACATTATTGCCTCACGCGTGGTCTTATCAAAAACTTGTTGCCGCTACGAGCCTGACTATAAAACTATCATTCCCTCGTAAAGGCCACCGCGAGGAGTCGCCCCAGTGTAATTTCTCATTGGTAAAACGCAGGTAAACATATAAATTTACTTGTAGCTTTATTACAAAATTAAGAATACTCAATGTATAATTAGTGTCAATGTGTTTTATTACTCTACGAACAATATGTAAATTAAACACACACCTACAGTGTGATATCAGAATAATGAACATTTGCGTATTGATGATAAAAAATCTGAAAAATTAAATTACTTACGTTGTAATATCATAAATTTATATCCACCGATAACTACTGTACTTGTAAACGAGAAGCAATTTAAATTCAATCGTAAACTTAATCCAGTTCCTGACGTAATGTGCGGACTCGAGCATGCGACCAAACAAGCCTTATGCATAAAGTACCGGCCTAACAAAATACGATATCCCGGTAAATATAATAATTCTACGAGTCACGATAGCGTTTCATGGAACGGTTAACAATCGTTCAATTTGTAGGGCCTGTGGCACCGAGACTGTACAATGGCGCTGCACGCGACTTACTGCCCGAGTCGACGTTCTCATACGTAGGATAACGCGCAACAATCAAGATGTCATTTTTCAACTACCCACGCTGGACATTGGAATAAGAATTATGGCCGACAACGCACGCATCGTCCCGTGAGTGTCGCGATACATATCACCTGGTTGAATAGAACCAGCAGCGAACAGACTCACTCTATATGTTCCCATAGCTCACGTGACCGACTGTTTCACCGACGAGCGTACGCAAACTACATTTTAACAATGATGAAATAAACTACTAGATTAATCTAAAAAAAATTTTTTTCCAAAATATTTTAAATTGTTGAAACATAATCGCGTGAAAACCTTTTTATGCGTTGTAAAACAGTGGTAACATTCATGACATTTATGTTATACTTATCGAGAAAATTCACAGAAGCAAGATAATTTACATACAGTGAAAGATGGAAACAGGAGGCAGGAAATAATAGTAATTATTGACACGAACGATCGCCCGAAGCGAAAATCCGCCATACGCTTAAAGATCACAAGTAAGCACTAATTCGAATTCCACACTCATAACGGAGAGAACCCTTAGGGCGGGACGGCAACGTCCAAACTCGTTTGGGATTCGAAATAGCTATTCACTGCGAAATTATACATGGATAATGTGCCTGATAACTCAAAATGTTATAACGGTGATTTCGATGCACTAGCAAATGCTATAAGTCGATGTTGTATTGGTGAACATTAATAATACCTTACTCGTGACCTCAGGTACTTGTATCAAAGGTTTTCTTTTGTGTATATAACCGTGTGTAGTCTTTTCTAAGCTTGCACATATTTTTAAGTATATTTTTTTAATCAATACCATTATTTGTAATATTTCATATGAAAATCTTACAGAACTTGTTGTGTACCTACATGCTTTCCTGCACTCAACTCGCATCATTAGAATGAACGTAATGATTATCATTGTTAACGCTAAGTGGATAATAAGTTTAAGCTAACGTGTTACTTGTTAGCCGTCAAGTTATGGAACTTTTAAGATACCCTTTTTTATGAATAACACAATGTCATAAAATGTATTATTAGGGTTTTATTTATTGTCATTATTTTATAGTATTATTAGGGTTTTATTCATTGTGTAAGTAACTTTATTGTCTATAGTTTCTTACTTTTTTGTTTTCTGTTTTTTGTTTCGTACTTTTTATTTTTCTCTTTAGAAACATAATATTTATCTATCGTAATGGTCCAGACATTTAAATTATTTTATTTATAATAGTCTCTTACTTAAAAAATATCGTATATATTAAGGCTAGCATTATAGATTTGTCACGATAGATCCAAAATGCTAAACTTGCAGAAATTCTATTAAATAAACCTAATGAAATGAGACGCCTTGGATAAGCATAAAAATAAAGTACATTAGACAGTGTAAATAAATATCAGTCATATATGCAGTATATATAAAAAATGTATAGTTGTAGCTATATTGAAGTTTCGCGAGTACGTTGTCGTATCTTCAATAATTCCTAGTCTCACTGAACAATAATTTGACAAATTAGCAAATCGCTTTTTGGCATATTTACTCTATACATTTCCCAAATTTTCAATAAAGTATGATTACATATAGTTAACTTTAATACTTTATAGATTTAGTTAAACTTTAAAAACAGCGTATTTAATTTAATTAATATAGCATTAGTTCATTATTAAATATTAAACAAAAAGCAAAGTTATATAGCGAAGTAAATACATACTAGTTTCATAATTAACATCGTACTGCAAACAATTTTATCTATCGATATTTCTCATGCTCAGAGGCGGAATGTCCTTTTAAGGAAAACTATTTCTATTGGAAACTTTTGTTTGCGACACAATGGTTAATATATTGCTTGCATGTAGATGGAATTGTTGCAAAACTCTAACGAGTACCAGTACCTACTGCAGTTGATCGAAGTTATTGCCTCTAGTGTACACGAATGACTATAATTACAGCTAAAGCGATGACTCGTTTATTTTGCTACCCGATCGATCAAGTGTCGACACAGATTGGTTCATGATTTATGAACTTAATGTGCTAACCTTTAACCCACTTAAAGAGCTTTAACCGTAACATTTTATACTTATCGTGTTACAAAATTTAAGACAAAATACTAACATATGTATATTACAAGCATTCATTGTGTTTTAATAAGGAACTTGTGAAAAAACAATATAACAGTTACAATAGCTTAGAGATGTAAGTGTATTACTTGAAAAGCTCGTACTCGCATACTAAATTAAAATTAAATGTAGTTTAGCAACATATTTAGTTTAGGGAACAAAAATTTCTAATATACAAGAAATGTTTTAGAGGTTTTTAGTATTAGTTTATTTTGAATTATAATTTTATATTAATTTCATTTTTTGGAAAAATTACGTGAAATATTAGCACTGTTAGCGTGAAAGAAAATTATATTCGATTAATCAAAGGGATAGACCCTTTGATTAATCGATTTATTGGAAAATTTTATTAATCGGAGTTTTATAGTAACATGTATTATATAAACAAGCATATTAATCAAAATAAACGTTTATTTTATTTACAAACAGAAATACGTTTTAAAAGCTTTTGCCATATACTAAAAACTTTGAAGCTTTGGACTTTATAGAAAGTTTTACAATTTCAGTTCTGAGTTCACATATTACACAGCGAATCTGTGTAATCCATGCGGGCACATAGTAAAGTTTAAATTTAGTATATTATTAATATTATGCACATTGTTTGTCTGGATAGATCGAAATATGATAAAATTCAAGAATATTATTAAGAAAGAAGAGAATAACGAAAAGAATAATAATAAAGCTAGAGGGTACTTTTCAGTATGATTTTATAAGGAAAATCGTTTTATATAATATAAATGTATCTAATGTAACAATGTCTAGAGCTCCACATTGTGTTATTTCAAGAAATGTCATCAATAAGCTATTATAACTAATAATGTGCACAATAACTTAACTGATTGCAATTGTTGTAAAATAAAATAATAAGAAACATATTGCTCAACAGTAAAATATTTATATACTAGCGGCTCTCTCAAGGCTTCGTCCGTTTGAACTTATTACTACCCTTATTTAAAGTATGGAATGTTATTTGTTTTTCCTCATAAAATTTGTTGTTACTAATATAAAACTATTTATTTCATATCGATCGGGGCAGGGCGGTCATGGCGATCATCATCGTTCATCATGGCGATCATCATCGATCATGGCATCTTTCGCGGTAATGGCGATTTTCCAGAATCATCAAAATCGATTCTCCCAGTCAAAACTTCTAAGGTAACAAACATTAAAAAACCGTATGGAAGTCGGTTAAAAAGAGTATAATATTTACTCGAATCTAGTATTAAAACACTCCACTCCTTACTTTCCTCATTTTCGAGTATGCGTATTTAGCGGCGGAACTTAACTCTTCGTCTTGTTACTAGAAATGAAATAAAAAGAATTCATTCCCCCGACGGCAAATCGAGCTTACAGCCGTCGCGTTTACTATCTGACGTTGTGCAACTTCGTAACCAAGGAACATTTTTGTGCATACAATACAAATAATTATAAACCTCAGTAGCTACTTCTTTTTTATTAGATTTAATTTGTCATTATAATAAATACCTATAATTCTTTAGTTATTTTGTTTTGAATTTAAATTATTACAATACTTAATACATTATTATAAAAATATTTGAGTTTAAGACGTTTAATTTCTTTTCCAAAATTTTCTCTAAAATCGATTTTAGCGACATATCACCTTCGCATGTAAGTCTTCTATTGTTATCATGATTCATTGTTTATATCGTATTACACTATTAGTCACTTTTTTGATTGAGAGAACAGAGAGATCATTTGTGCAAAAGTTCATACTATTATACATACATATGTACATACATATTACACTCATTTCATTGTATGTATAATAAAATTTAAGTTTTAATTGCATATTTCAAAAATTATATTTTTGAATTTTTCACTGGTAGATTGCAAAATTAACAAGGTAAATTGCCGACGGTATAAGCTGTGAAAGTTTACTATCGCACGCTATGACAGGACATGAATTTCCTGTTTCGCGATCCAAACTGTTATTATCAGCTAATCAACAAGTTTAACTAAGTATAGATAATTACGATAAAAACATCTAACTTGTTTTAAGTATCTATGTGTCTTTACAATACTTGCTTTATTAAAAATTCTAGTGTCTTGTTGAAGCCTTAAAATGAATCCCACGATATGAAATACATATTTCATATTATAAGCATATGTTTAAATAGAAACTTTGCAGTGTATATAAATAAAAATTATTAGAAATGTTAATAAAATTTGTAGTGTAAATATTTTTTTTTTAGGTTCACGCTATATCCTGCACGTAAATAAGCGAGCAAGACAAGTTCCCAGGTTCTATGTTCTCCTTTGTTCCTGAGAACCCAGTGTAAAGGTAGTTAGTTTCCTATTATAATACTTCCGTTCCGACGGATCATTTTCCGGCGAATTTGTAAGTGGCGCAACTTAACGCCACGCTTTGCGGCTTTATTAGAGGGATTCAATGAAAATATTAAATATTTCACTTCCGCGACTTTGAATCGAGCCCCCGACCGTTGTTTATTGTCACACCTTGAGTCCTGCACTACGACGACCTCACACATATGAATACTTTCTAAAAGTGTTATGTTAGGGCGATGCAATAATAGCATATACATATATGTTCAAGTTCCTTTTTAAAAAACATTCAAATATTTATTGGTCATTGTACCCAATACCATTAGTAAAGGTATATAAATATGTATAACTCAGCACCATAAATTGATTAAACTGAAATAACAGATAGATTGTCACCAGGCTATAATCTGCACATAGTGTAAACATAGCGAAACTAGTGTCAAAATTCTCCGTTCTCCGCTTTCAAGCTGGATTTCAGATATTGTGTGGCGAAACTCAATTCCTCGCTATATCTTACTAGAGCGAGAAAATCGGAATTTATTTAAACCTGTCAGTGGGTACCCAATATGCAACTATCGTTAACAACCAAATACTATTCCACTGCCCCACGATGACCTATATGCATTTCATAGATTATGTGTTAATGTATACATGAGACCATCATGGCGAAGCACAAGTGTATGACTATAAACAAGACTGTTGTGAGTTCGATTCCCATTCAAGAGAATTAAATATTTAATATTTTGCATTTTCTCGCTCTGATAACAAAGCAAAGCGTGACGTTGAATTCCGCCACTCAACACACAATGCACTGTAAATTCAGTGGGAAGTGAGAAACAGTGCCTTGACACTAGTTTTCCTCTGCCTATCCTGATATATATGAGTATCCCGGTTTAAAGCTTAAAATAAATCAATCAACAAATACCTGTCAAATGGTTCCCAGTGAACTCGAAGTCATCGTCTTGATCCCAGTGCTTCAGTGAGAGGTTGCCCAGCGGCGTTGCGTTTGCAAACTCCAGATTGGCAAAATGCCAGTCGAGTATTTGTCTATCGCGCACAGACAGATATACCGAGCTGTGAATATGTTTATTGGGATTATTATACATTATTAATATATCTTAGCTGTCTCTTGTCTAAGCTCTAGTGTCAAGGAAAAGCGTCGCGGTGAGTTCCGCCAATAATCACTCAAAGCCTCCAGCATTCGGCGGACAAACGGGGTGTCTTAACACTAAGTTCCCTCTGCCTACCCTGCTATAAGCGGCATACATACAGCATAACGCAAAAACAAAAACGTTGAAGTGCCGAAATCATAAACATATTTAATGGACAATTTCATGTAAAACTAGGCACATTCCAAACGCATTGCAAAATAGATTTTTTTTTAAATACATTTATAATATAATCATGTAAAATAATCCTAAATATTATTTTAAATCTTCAAAAAGCGAATCCACATAAACACGTAGTTAAAATTCACCAACATCAGTAAGTCTTAACTTATTAGGAAAGATAATTAATTTTGTACTAAGCCCAATTGAACAAAATGTTTCTTTGTTGTTGAAGTTAAAGCCATTTGTTTCCGATTCTTCGTAATTAATTATAAACAAGTTTTATTCCTTTGTAAAACAATTTAAACCTTACCGATATTAAGGAAAATCTTAAATGTTTTAATGTGTGTTATGTTTTAAACTGTTTAATAAAAAGTTATTTGACTGATTTAAGTAAAAATAAATAATGCTCTAGAGTCTGGAATAACAAACACGCCTGTTTGATTTGAATTAAAATAATAAGTACTTTCTAGAGGTCATCGTAGCGCAGTGTAACAGCGTTTGATGGCAAACGCGAATCCATAACGGATTCGATCACCGCTCGGGAAACTGAAGACGAAGACGGCCTCAAAATAAAAAAATATAAACAATTTGATATTACTTAAAAAACCATACGCTAGAGACGCAGAGTCAATTCAATTCATTTTGTCTAATGGTTGTGGAGCAAATTGGCTCTACGGATAAATTGATAAACACTGTCCAGACACAAAAGTGTTAGCACACACAAAAATTAGGCTTACCTTGGTGATTTTCGTACTTAACCCTAATAAATCTTCTAAAAAAACAATATTATTAAAAAAATAACCTACCTCGGCGGATTAGATTCAAGATGTGTCAGTTTATCCTCAATACTGGTATTCTGTGTCATCATAGCCTCGTATTCGTTGCACAATATGTTCATTTCTCTGTTGAGTCTACGAAAATTGAACTCTTGTAATATGCTCGCGTCGCCCGATACGACCTTATCTTTCTCTGAGAGCAATGCTTCCTTTTCAATTTTCATCGATTTTAATAATTCTTTTATGTCGGACATTCTGGAAGAAAGTTATGCTGTTAGTACTGAAAATTAATAAATGTATAAAAGATTTTTTAACTTCACACTGTATCCCATAATAGCCGGAGGGAACCCAGTGTTAATATTCCGTTCCCCATTATTCCGCCGTATTTTCGAAATGCGTTTGCAAACAACGAGTTGTGCCACTGCGCTATGACGGCCATAAGAAAAAAAATTGTAATAATGTAAAAATATATTAAAAAAAACTTACTTGTTAATGTTATTCTTAAGTTTCTCTTGTAGAGTGATGACTGCTTTTAAATGTTGAATCTGAGTATGGAAACAAAATATATAGAACAATTTTCGTTCATAAAGCATAAAAATTACCATAGAATTAAAATCTAAAATTAGTGTGAAATAAATTGCAGAAAATGAAGTTAAGTAAACAAATGTTATTGAATATATTAGTTAATTTAACAGATATGTCACTCAATTCTTAACTTTTGGCCCATTGTGAGTTCGATTACCACATGGAGTAATTGATTATTTATATATCCTTCTTCTGGTATCAAGACAAACCGTTCCGACGTTGAGTTCCGCCACCCAATCCGCAACTCTAACACGAAACATCCTAACACTAGATTCCCTCTGCCTACCCTGCTATATATACAGCGTGTAACTATAAAATAGCTATATATACCTGTTTATGTTTAACATTCTTCTGTTGCAATTTAATAACCCATTCCAAAGCTTGCCCCAAAGAAACCGGCGTATCGTTATAATAGTTAAAGTCAACTTGATGTGATAAATACGACGTGGCATCTAACAAGCGGTTAAATTCACGTTCCACCTGCAAATTAAATACGGTTTAAATTAATTTAACATCTCTTCATTTACCTACAAACTCCCGAAAGCGATGTGATTATTTTACTTTGGTTGGTTTAAGTTAAGACTAAAGTCTACAGTAAGAACGGAGTGTACATATAGTGTGTCGCAACCAGTCGCGTTTACAGTCACACTTTGTATCCCTGCTCCACGACTGGCCTTAAAATATTATTATAAAAGGTTAAAACTCATTACCATTTCATCCTTATGTTTAGGAACTTGGTTGCCAGTTGCTTCATAAAGCGGACATTTTTGTTTAATTTTATGCAATTCCATGTTCATTTGTACTGACAATGTTGTAACGGGATTTCCACCTAAGCCGGTCACCACCATTGCACCTACAAAATTATAAATGAATATAGAAAATTGTATACAAAATTTTATATTTATTTTAGCTTCACTCTCTCTCTCTCTCTCACATATAGCAGGGTAAACAGAAAACCTAGTATCAACAACCTTAACTAAGCACCTTCTAATTTTTGATACATTTCGTTATAATAAGTTGCGGAAGTCAAAGCCGCTTTTCTAGTCACAATTGAAGCTATTAAAAAACCAAAAAAACATAATATTAATACCTAGATCAGCAACATAAGGTCCCTTTCTGTAAGTGACGACCCTACCACCCACTCTATCTCTACCTTCTAATATAACTACTTCACATCCAAACGACTGTAGCTGACGTGCTGCAGCTAGTCCTGAAACTCCTGGAATAGAAATTTGCATGTTTAGTTACTGGCTTCTACCTAGAGCTTTGATCATCTGATCACATAGAAATAACTATGAGTTGTGTATGATACATGACATATTTTAAATATGCAAGCCACAGTTACAATGCATTATGTCAAACTATTAAAATTATGTAATATATTCTTCCTCGATAAATGGATGTGTCATCAGGGCATTCAACCAAACAAATTCCTCAGTTTTACAAAATTTGTATACATATTATTGACATGATTAAAATAAAGAACATGCCTTAAAGTATCACATTAAGTTAGAGAGCGAGAATTGAGTCAGAATTGTGTTACAAGTTTTTTTACACTGATTTATTAATTGATTGGGTGATGGATAGATACAGATCAAGCTAAATTTAGAGATTTATTTCAATAAAAAAGTAAAAGAAATACAGAATAAAAATTACCTGCGCCAATTATGATAACTTTAGGTCTTTGTTTTCCTTTTGGTGGAGATGGTATGGGCGTAACTCTTTCATATATACCGTAGTTGATAAATCCATGCCTTTCTAAAAACGCGTGAGTTCTTAACACTAAGGCTGGATCGGCGTTATAGGGAGGCTGAAGGAAAGAAAATTATATGTATAATTTTTTCTACTTAGCTTAGCTTTACACTTTATCCCTGGCGGGCCAGTCAGAGATTGGAGCGCAAACTCAGACGGAGAGCAAACTCTACGGAATTTACAGTGGAGGATGGAGCTACAATTTTTTTATACAATTTCTAAAATACCTTTTTATCCTCAGTGTGGAATAATACTTTAAAATCAATCATAAGGAGCACATCATGATATAAATCATCATCAATATATAGCATTCTCTCTTGA
Source organism: Heliconius melpomene melpomene (assembly GCA_000313835.2). Classification (NCBI taxonomy): domain Eukaryota; kingdom Metazoa; phylum Arthropoda; class Insecta; order Lepidoptera; family Nymphalidae; genus Heliconius; species Heliconius melpomene. The sequence continues at coordinate 21,104 of HE670289.1, read as the reverse complement.
CAGATTATATGTAAGCAATAATCCTATCTCCATAGATGCTATTTGGAATGAACAAATTGATAATTTACTTATTTAATAATGTGACTTTTTGCCAATATATATTTAGAAAAAAAAAAGAAATACAGTCGAATTGATAACCTCCTTTTCTTACAGAAGTCGGTTAAAAAGTGGTTTGTGACAAATATCACAATGTTTTTTAATTACTAATGTTACAATTTCATTGACAGTCTTACTAAAATCATGCATTTAAAGGTTAAAACTTTTAGAAGCATTCATTTCCAACTATAATTTATTACTTACTTCTATTTTCTGTGCAGCATTTTCTTGTGTCAATTGTTTTTTAGGATCTTCAAACCACAATTTTAATAAACGATTTCTTATTTGAACAAATGTGTGGCTTGATGGCCCCTGTAGATCTGAAAAACATTCTGCTTCCAAAGATGACATTTTGTCAAATGGTAGTCTTGATTGAAATGCTGCTCCTTCCAAGCTGAAATTTTATTTGAATTTTTTTCAATTTTTAATTTTTTTTTCAAAATATTGTGGTTGTTTTGGTACAGTGGGGCATTATATGACTATGAATATGATTTGTTATTGGTTTGCCTCTCATTGTGAGAATGAATTATTTCTTTTTTTGGCCTTTAGGTTGCCCCTGCCTACTCTGCTTAATCAGATACAGCATGAAACTAAAAATTATTGTTTTTAAACATAGCAATTGAATAAAATTTTACAGAATATGATACACCCCAAGATAGCTTACATAAAAAATTACAGTAACGGCCCATTTGTATAGATGACTGGTTAACTCATTGTTTACAAACATGATCATCATCATTATGTTTTAACTCAAGATTTGTTTTACACTGCTTTTCATAATCACTAATTTAATTTCGAACTAGCCTGCATACACTTAATGTTTGTTCACCATAATACCAAGCTAAAGAGGGCAGGGTTGCAGGAAGGCGGTTAAAGTAAGTATTTTGGTATTTCTCAATATGTGTTCGCTTTAAAAAATACATCTAAGTATTGTAATTTAATTTTGATATTTAAATTCTCTTACCTGTTAAGCATTTCTTTATAATTAATTTCCTCGATGTCTTCAGTTTTCGTTTCCTCAATAATAATGGGTTTTTCATCTTTTTTAGAATCAGTTGTACGGCTTGAAGAAGATTCTCGGCGGCCAGCTACAGAAGTAGGGCTAGAAGGGGTAATTTTACTTTTTTCTGATTGATCTGATTCCGAATCATCTTGTTTCAATTTTTCATCTAGTTCGCGGTTTTCTGCCTAAAATCAATAAACATAACCTCGACATAAAAACAAACAAAATGCTATGAGCCTAAAATGTTTATTTTAATACCTTAGCACGCTTGCGACGACTCATTTTTAAAATATTTTACTCCTTTATTCTTATAAAAAACGATAAAATAGTTGATATTTTTATTTATTTAGTTATCCCCGCATTCGGCGGAAAGTAAATATTCTTATTTCTTATACAAAATCAAAACAATCACATAGAATGACTTTGACATTCAATTTATGTGTTGCTATACGAAAAAGAAATCGATTTAAATTTTGATTGAATAATTATGGATTGATTGAATATACGGTACGTTACAGTACTGAAAACGTTTGTCTTCTTACCTTTAAATGTGGAAGTCATGTACGGTAATTTAGACGTAACAATGATAATTTTATTTAAAGTAATTTTGATCTTATAATTCTAATGAAACAAAATTTTCATAGTTCGATATTTTATTTTAATATATAAGCCACATATTTACAGATTCACTATGTTATATTACAAGCTGTTGCATTTTCGTTTGATAATCGTCTTGTTTTTTTTATTTATAGACTTTTTCTAAAATGGCTCTGCAAAAGGCTTTCGTCGGCGTATCCAGCAATTTCTTGAGGTATTATTGAACTTTCTTCAAGGGACCCACAAGGACGGCACATGCACTCTAATGGGGCTTTCGTAGACACCTGTAAATATTATTTACTATTAGTTTATATTTAAGTTAAACATTTTATTTAAAAATACAAAGTAACATATTAAATGGCACCTCCGATGTCCGAGAATGAGCAGAAATATGTACAGTGCTTGCGACTATGAGAACGACCCGTTGTGGATTCAATTTCGAGGAAATTAAATATTCAAAGAAATTAACGATTTAATATTTTCGCTTGGTTTCGAGGCAAAGCGCGGCGTTGAGTTTCGCCGCTCCGCACGCAATAGCTCCAATATTCGGCGGAAGATTACTATGCTACGGAACAATACTTTGTTACATGCATGAGAGATACAGAGTAAAGCTGTAAATATTAAATGAAGGATAGTTTCTATGATTACCTTTCTGAATCTTTTCTCTTCACTTTTAGCTTTTGGACAGAATAAAACTACGGTTGCTTCTCGTTCCCCTGATTCCTGACAGCAATTGCAAGAACGTTCCATCTGCCATATTTTGCTACCAGAGACCTTTAATACATTGTTATCAAAACTATTAAAAAGTAACTGCAATAATGATAACTATAATTACTTAAAGCTGTCTTGGCGCAGGGACCACAAGCGTGTGACTAGTGAGCGTTCTATTTCCACTTATTTATATTTTCATTTCCTCGCTTTGGTAAAGGGGCCAAGTGCAGCGTTGAGTTTCGTCACTCAACACGCAATGCCTTAAAAATTCTTCGGAAAGTGGAGAATTGATACGTCTCATTGGGGAATGGAGTGTGTTAACACTAGGTAAAAGGCATATTATTTCATATAATATTTGTATTACCTGTACGTAGCTACTACATTTCCCAATACAAGCATATGAAGGAATCGGTTTCGGTACACAACCAGGATGTTGTAGAACATGAATAACAGGAGTCATTTGACACTCTTGGCCTATAAAAATATTTTTGTTAAATTAACACTTTCCACATAAAAGAGTATAATAAATAAATATTTAATCCAATCGAACCTGGAGGTAATTGTACTTCCTGACCATTAACATTTTTTTCACTCAAAAAAGTAACTGACAAAAAGACTAAAGAAAAATAAATTGCACTAAAACCAAACATGATCACGTAAGTAAAGTAGACTTTTTCTTTCTTTCTTATGGGAGTTATAGCTCGAGTGAAGAATTTCAGAGCCAATCGTGCTTATAAAGGGCTTAAATGACCTCATCATCGTGTATTTATAAAATACATGTTTAATAGGGAATACATTGAATTCATTTTAGCAAACGTTCCCCCGATGGGATACATAGATTTCAAGCAGTGTGAACACGATATCCATAATGGATTTTTCTTTAATGTCAGATTTAAGTTAAAATATTACTTAATCTAATAATAATATTTTTACTAAGCTAGTGCTACATCAAAGTTACTTTATATGTGATAACCTAAAAGAAATATCATGTGGCTGTCATTATTACCCCGGCTTTGCCCATTTAGTGATCTTACAATTTTTCCTGAAAATTTCAATACCCTACGGAATACGAATAGAATAAGTACCTACGTGTTAATTTTCGATGAACTATATACAGTCAATATATAGTTGATCGAATGTGTTAAGTTTCTTAATAAGTGAAATAAACCTATGAACTTTCCATGGATTAAATACATTTAGAGTTTTACCGAAATACTTAACTACTAACCGTAAATTCAATATTTTTTATAATAGAACTTAAACATTCCCTCCTTTTAAACAAGGTACAACATTGGTTAGGGCCACTTACAAGAAGTGAATAGATAAATTAAGAGCACACGTTAAATCCCGCATACGGACAGCTGGGTAAGCATTGGGAATGTTAAACATTTTTTTTGTGTTTTCCATTTTATCGTACAATCTCCTTTGTTTGTTCTCCATACAACGTGACATTGACGAAGTGATTAGTGCTCAACTCGCACGCTCGAGGCGCCATAAAATACCAACTTAACTGAACTGAACTGTCATCTCCACACCACCTGCGGCCAGCGGCCTCCTGCGATCTTGATCAGATCTTTTCTTTTATGTAAAAGGACAAGGCAAACGAGCGTTTGGGTCACCTGATGGTAAGTGATCACCGTGCAACACCAGAGGAGCTACAAGAGCGTTGCCGGTCTTTAAGGTGTAGACGCGTTTTTTGGAAGTACCCAAGTCATATCGACCTGGAAACACTGCCGCGGGTAGGCCATTTCACAGTTCCGTGGCGCATGGAAGGAAGTTCCTACGAAACCACACAGTAGTGGAGTGCCACATGTCCGGGTGGTGTGGATGATATTTAAGCTTGTGAAGTACTGTACGGTTAGAAAATTTGGCGGCAGGTAATATGTAAAACAGTTCCTCAGAACACTCCCCCTGATAAATGCGGTAGAGAACGCACAGGAGGAGACGTCTCTACGCAAAGATATATAAGGTAACCGCTGAACTTTGTCTGGTTGGTATTTTCCCTAGTTATACTAGTTCTTATAGCCGTGCAAATGAGAACTACGGCCACGAGACTTCGTTCGTCTATTCTGAGTCTTGCCAAAATTTTGTTACTAAAGATATATTATTATTAGGACGTTTTTTACTCACAATATTACATATAATTTGTAGGGGCTTATAGACGGTAGGGAAGCCGGAACGGTAGAGATACGTTTTTTCTGGAAATCCTAGAGCCGTAGATGTGAATATATGATTTGAACTTCAACTCGATATCTCCAAGCGTCCCTGAGATAGTGGTATTGACAGACAGATAGACGGACGGATAACAAGATCTTATAAGAGTTCTTTTTTACCTTAAAAGGTACAGAACCCTAAAAATATCTAACTGATATCAAATAAACAAAAATAATAAGTAAACCAAAGAAAAATATTAATTAAAAAAACTAAGCAAAACCAGCTATATTATCAAGGTAAAATAAATATTTAAAAGTAATAAAATTAAAAGTAACACAATCTATACTATAGTAAAAAGTAAAACATACAATCTATACTACGATAGTAAAGAAATAAATAATGCTATGGGAAGATATATGCTATCGCCGAATTTTAATTCGTTTTTTTAAAGGATTACAATATATTCGTTACAACATCTAACATAAACATAATTATATCATATTTTAATAGATTTTTTAAAGGACAACATTTTAGTAAAACATTATTTTTATGTGTCTCATAAGTTTGAGCCATCGCATGTAAACGTTGAAGAAACTCATTTTGGGCGACCTTTTCTTAAAGGAACAAAATTTCTTGTTGCTTAGCAACGGTTGGTTAGGAATTGGGTTCGAGTCCTGGCGGGCGCCCTTGCTGTCGATAACATCCTCCCAAGTAGCCACGTCGTGCTTGCACTTTCTCTAAAAGTATGAAAACTGGTTGTTATTGACTGAAGGTATAAATTTTATAATCAATCTCTTGGTAAATGCAGCATAGTAAAAGTAATTTTATTGTGGGCAGGCGAAGCCGCGAGTGAGCAGTAGTATAGACAGGATGTTTTTGTCATCACCACTTTAAAAGAAACCACAATTTTAACTACTCTCTAAAAGCTCTATACGATTATATCAAAAGAGATTTTGCCCAAAATGAAAAAGTGTTTTTTTTGAAGCAAAATAATTCATGAAATTATTAATGTAAAATAAAACGCCATTTATTAAGAACAACGCACGCAGACATAAACTACATTATTTTTGTAGTAGTGTTTACGTTATTAGTTACGTTATTCGTAACTGCATCGTACGTAATAATGCCCCCCGGCATGTACGAGTATGAAGAGGTTGATGACAGTGGACGAGGCGAAAGAGGTATGTAGAGACCGTAGCGTTAGGAACTCCGGTTCTCTCTGATTATGGATATAGCGTGAAGCTATGTTAATTATTTTTTTTAAGTATGGGTTTCAAATATAATTCCCTATATGATGCTCTCGTAAAAGGAACGCAGACGCTTCCACTCTATATATAAAATATTTGACTCAAAATATTTTATATAGGTGGAAGCGGTTATGGTTTGTAGTAATGTTTAAAATTTTAAAATTGAAAGGGAAAATAGCTATCGACACTCTTTTTGAACCATCCTGGGATATAATTAAGTATGTATATCTCCGTATAAGTCATAGGGCTTTAGACCCAGTTGCGGTTTTAGCCGTTGGCTCTGACGCCGTTACTGACTATAACTACATTACGTTGTAAGTTACTATTCCCAATGTATGTTTTGAAATTATAAAATATTATACTAGGTTTTTTGAATCCATACCTATATTATAAATTCGAAAGTAACTCTGTCTGTCTATCTTTTACGCAATCAGGGCCAAGCCGCTAATTTAATTGTGATGAAATACTCATATAGAGATACTTGAGGGTTCTGGGATGAACATAGGACATTTTTTTCATTTTTGTAATGTTGTCGATATATAGTAATATGTTAAAATACTTATTAATTTGACATGCAATTTATTCTGCCATATTAATAACAATTGTCGCTATGCGACCTTTGCTAAGCAATGATTTGCAAAGTTTGTTCTTTTAAGAAAACGTCACCCAAAATGAGCTTTATTTTTTACTTTCATACTTTTTCTAATATTAAGAATTTCCTTTAGTTACTTTTACTTCTTTTGTTTGTTCATTTCAATTACTCAGATATTTTTTCTAATATCTACTTATTATTAAAAATCTCCACTTATTCTTTTTTAGCTTATTTTAATTATTTAGGCTTATATTTTCTTACTAATTCTATTGAAAACTGAAAATAATTTCATAAATATATTTAATAAATATTTGTATAGTTCAAGCGGGCGTAGCCGCGTTCGGGTCCACTAGTAATCATATAAATCTTTTATTTATAGTAAACTAGCGACCCTCTTGCGGCTTCGCCCGCTTTAACTACTGGATTATTCATATAATGTATGTTTGCAAAGCACTTAAGATAATGTGAAAATTAATTAAACCCTAATGCAACCCGTATTTTCGTAGTTTCCATAAGGATTTCCCAATTGTTTTACACAGCAAGGATTTTTTAGTAGGTACCGTAATTTTAAATCTGTGCTACTAATCTTTTCAAGTACTTATTAAAATATATTTAAATGAGTATTTTAGATAGTTAAATGACTATTTTTAAACGGAAGAAATTATAAACAAAAACCTACCTACTAATAACTACTACAAAAAATATGAAACCAAATATATCGCGCTGAAATAATACATTCAACTGAAATTATCCAATATGTGAAACGCATCTAAATCTTCTTTGCTATAGAGGCAGACGGGTTTTTTTGAGATTGTGATGAATGCTGTTAAAACAGCGATTCCGTTTGGGTGGCTGCCTGTGAGGAAAATTAATTAGAATGCATCGGCCGGGAATCGAACCCGGGCCGCCCGCGTGGCAGGGAAGCATTCTACCACTGAACCACCGATGCGTGTAAGGCAGGCGGGCGCGGCGGACGCGCTTGTATAAGCAAAATGTCGCGGGGCGCGTTTCGCAGCAAGGATTTTTTGATATTGTAACAACTTCTAAAGTAATTATTAAAATGAAAAACAGTAAAAGACAGTTTTGGTCTACATTAAATGGCCAACGTAACTAATATACTTATTTATATGCTGAGAGTAAGGGATAAGTGAAACTTGACTCGATACAGCTGATGTGTGAACGGCGTGATGTGTCAACAATTAAATGCGTTTTTTCTAAAACTATTCGTAATTTCGAAATAGTGTACAAAGTAAATTTTATCTTCGTTTAACGTAGAAAATTAATAAAGTACTTTAAAGTATAAGGATTAATACCATAATGGAAAAATATCCCTCAGAATAAAAAATATATGAAATTACAATTTTTAGACAGAAATATGATCACTACACGTTATTCTTAAAAGATATATGCCGAATATGCCGTCGCGGACTTTTTTGTAGATCTTATTAAGAGGAACAATACTCCAGTACATTATTTTCATATAGTACTTACCATTAAAGCAGCGCATGCGCGAAAGTGTCTCAACGGGTAGGACTTTATACACATTTATCGTATTTATGTTAAATTACATAAGAATTTACAAATAATAAACTATATATAAACCTTCCCTGAGAAATACTCGACCTAATGGGGAAAACCGCATCAAAATCCGTTGGGTGGCTTGGAAGAAGAAGAGTTAGAAAGTTCAGACAGACACAAAAAGCGACTTTGTTTTATAACATATAGGATGCAACATACTAATTAATATTCGTGAGAATATTTGTAATATTTAGTTAATATTTTTTACAATTATATTAATTGAGAACGGAGTACACAGTGTAATATGTCGGTAATATTATTGGACGTGAGGTATTTGAATAAAAACTACAACATTTTCAATTTTTATATATTGATAGAATCTTTTTAATTCTGTTTCATATCGTCCAGTCATCTACAAAACTATTGACTAGTTAAAAAAACGTTTTGCAAGCTCATCTTTTAGTATTTACATTTTTATTTGCCGATCATAAGATAATTTTTTGTTTTTTAACGACTGTAATCTCCACATTTGTAGCATTTACACTCAGCAGGCTCTCTTAGACGAACTTCCATAATAGCGCGGTCTTCATCTTCAAATCTTAATCCATCAGCATCGTAGCAATGAGTAAGGGTCACTAACCGCTCTCTAAGATAATTTTCCTTACAGCAAAAACATTCCTATAATTAATAATATTTAAGTATTAAAATTATTACCGTCCTTTTCTCTATTAAAAATCAAATAAAAAACTTGAATAAATGTCATACTTTTAAGAAGCCCGTTGGTGTGACGACACTAGGCTGAACTTGACTATTGCATATACCTTCACATTTGTTGACACTAACTTCGCCGCTACATGATCTTACTAAGGTGCCCATTTCATCATATTCCTCTATAAATAAATTAAAACATCAATTAAGTTTTATCAGTTTGTACAGAAATTTTGTTACATATGTTTCCATAAAATTAAAAGTCAACTTAATATTTTTGATATTTTTTCATAGTTCTTAAGTTCTTTCGAATAAAATAATATTACAAAAAAAATGTTATTTACCTTTGGTAACATGAATATCAGTTGGAATTGTCTCACAATTTTCGTCCGCGTAACATTTTATAGACACAAATAATAATACTTCTAAGACAAGAAGAGTTAAACTTTTGAAAGAAAGAGCCATTTTATAATTTGTTAGTTCTTTACTACACTGCGTATAAAATGTAACTGACTTTTCTCGTATTTTTCAGCCTTTTTATATAAAATTGACGTTGCTTTACTTTAACTCCTGCAGGAGTATAATAATGGCCGTGTCATGTTTATCAACGGGAGATTTGTGATTGAGTAGAATATGTTGTACTATAATGACATAACTTAAGTTATACTAACATTAAAATGTAAATAGACTTTAAAGAAAAAAATATTGTCGAAGTAAATAAATTTAAAATTAAGTTTTATATACTTTAATAAAAACCATCGCATCATCGCAGAACGTCATTATTCATTCATTGTAAAGTGTGTGACTATATTTTGAGATAATGAATAGATTTCTCCACTTAAAAAGGAGAAGATTATCTCTAAGTTACCTTGATACATGTGGAAAGTGTAAAGGAAAAAACACAACTTTAAATAATCAATATTAATATATAATATAAAATTAAGTTATTTAATTTCAAATTTAATTATAATAAAATTGTCATAAATAGTGGTAATTTAGGAAAAAGATTATAATATACGGTACCATATTTTGACCCTGAGACAATTTCAGCTTTATTGCTAATCTGTGATCAAAATATCGATTTTAGCATAGTGCAATTGTATATTTTGAAGCAACCAATAGCTATTTGAATTGTCATTGTCATTTAATGTCAAAAAAAAGCCACCCGTGAGTGGCAAATCTTCTATAGAATTGAGTAAATTTATGTGATAGAGTCACATAAAGCATTTGAAATATCTGAACAATGCTAGGTTTAAGAAATATCATGGATGGAAATATATTATTGATAGTAGTTTTAATATTCTCATGGGCCGAATATTTGTGGGAGTTGTATCTTTCTCTGCGCCAGGTAAGCCAATTTATTACCTTCATGTTTATTTGTATCAATCTTATTCTTTTAATTAATTTCATTCTTCTTATTCTTTAACTTAATGTTAAAACTTATTTCATTTAATTTAAACCATTAATTGTTAAACATTCCAAATTTTATCTTTCAATATACATATATACATTTTAAGGTTATTTAAAAAACATTAAGTATAAGCTAAAGTAAAATGATGTTGTAAATATAAATTTGATTTATTTTATTATATTCATAATTTGATTTATTATATTTATTTGTCATTATTTCCAGCGCAAGATCTATAAGACCAATAATACAATCCCAGAAGACTTAAAGGAAATGCTAAATGAGGAGTCATTTAAAAAAGCTAGAATTTATGGATTAGATAAGTCACAATTTAGAATAGTAAAGGAATTTCACAATATAGTACTAAGTTCAATAATTCTTTACAATGGTTGGATATATTCTGCATGGCAAAAGTCAGAAAATATAGCTGCTCTATTTAATATTAATCCAGACCAAGAAATAACAATTAGTTGTGTCTTTATGACTTTTGTAACAGTGTTTAATTTTGTTGTATATCTTCCATTTTCTATATATGAAGTATTTGTTCTTGAAGAAAAACATGGATTCAATAAACAAACTGTAGGATTCTTTATAAAAGACCATATAAAGTCACTAGCTCTTGCGTTAGTTATTACAATACCTGTTATATCTATAGTTATTTATATTATCATGTTAGGTGGTAATATGTTTGTGGTTTGGTTATGGCTATTCTGTACTGTTGTTTCTTTGATTCTTTTGACTCTTTACCCTTCCGTGATTGCCCCACTATTTGATAAATTTGTTCCTTTGCCTGATGGTGATCTTAGAAAAGGTATAGAAAACCTAGCATCTAGACTAAATTTTCCATTGTCACAAGTTTATATTGTAGAAGGCTCAAAAAGATCAGCTCACAGTAATGCATATTTCAGTGGTTTATTTGGTTCTAAAAGAATTGTATTATTTGACACATTGATTGAGAAATTTGATGAAGAAAAAAAGGAGACAACTGGTTGCACGAATAATGAAATTTTAGGTATTTTAGCTCATGAATTAGGTCACTGGAGTTGTAATCACATTAATAAATCTATTGTTCTCACAGAAATAAATCTGCTCCTTCTTTTTACTGCGTTTGGCCTGCTATTCAGATATTCCTTGCTCTACACCTCATTAGGATTCCCACCGGGCCAAGAGCCCATTATAATAGGCCTAATAGTAGTCATGCAACTTATATTGGCACCATACAATTCTCTGTTGTCATATTTTTCAACTGCATTATCTAGGAAATTTGAATTTGAAGCAGACAACTTTGCTGTTTCCTTAGACTATCCCTTAGAACTGCGATCAGCACTGATTAAATTAGGCAAAGATAATTTGGACTACCCCATATATGATAAATTATACTCTGCATGGTACCACTCTCACCCTACCTTGTTACATAGAATTGAAAACATCAAATCACAAACAAACACTAAAAAAATTAAGTAAATATATTTACTATATGTATCATATTTTTTGTAGTACAATTAAATTTAAACTATTTTTATAGTGTGTTAAATCAAAAAAAATAAAAAAAAAAATCTCTGAAATGCATTTATGTTTTTTTTTATATTTTGAGTTGATTTTATATATTAAATGGGCATTTAGCTAATGATCTTTTTCAAATTTCAGATTGCTATTTTTACAGAGTTAAAATGTGTGTATTAAATGTAATTCTATTGTCTACTATTAAACATTTAAATGGTCTAAGCTCTGTGTGATAGTGCACAAATGTATATAAAATAATAAAGAAATGGCAAAAAAATCACAAATAATTGTGTCTAGAGTAAGAATATATTATGTTTTGAAACCAACATTTAAATGCATTTACAAATACGTATACCTAAAGTTACTATATTACCAGATAAGTGAGATTTTCTCTAAAATAATATCTTAAATTTATTTGTTGTTTTTAAAGTCAAAAAAGGATTTGTAAGTTCTGTACCCTCATACTATTGAATATATAGAATATGTAATAATAATGAATATACTTCTTGGGACTCACAATTTGTTTGTTTTATAAAACCACATAATCATTATTGTACAAACAATCTATTTAATTAAATTAATTGACACTGTGTATTTTGGGTTCGATTCAATTTCGGGGTAAGTAATTATTTTAATTTCCTCGCTTTTGTAAGAAGACAAGGCGTGGCGTTGAATTCCGCCACTCGATTAGTAATATCTTGAAAATTGGAGTACGTAGAAACGGAATTTGTTAACACTAGGTTCCCTCTGCGTATAGAGTAAGAAACTTCAATATTCAAACATTACGATTTCTATTTTATTTCTTACAATAAACGGGCATTGCGCGTTGATTGGCGGAACTCAACGCCGAATGTTGTCTCAACTCAATGATGAAATTGTGCCCCTATGCCATGACAGCCTCAATTTTATTTCTTCATAACTTTATTTCTACCAAAAAAAGGTAATCAAGTACATAAGTATATGTATGTACAGTAAATAATAATGTCAATTTTATGTAGGTACTCAAAACAGCTTTCGAATATTTTAAAATATTAAAAAAAATAAGTAGATAAATTTTTACTAAATCTTAATATTCGGACACTTTCAGAACTGTATAATTTCTAAAGTAGTTTTATTTTTAATACGCAAGTTTTAATGTCATGTGGGGTAACCATTCTGTTTTATTACTTCTTTTAAACATTGTTGTATGTTACTTGACCATAACATGTACTACGTAACTGTAAACATAACTGTATATAGGGGATGTTTTTAAACAACTGAATTATCCCGATACCAAATATATTTATAAGCTAAAAGCAAAGTAGGTACAATCGAAGTAAATTAAAATAATTTCAATAATATATATACCTAGTTATTCCTAGTTAAAATCGTAGGTATTGATTGTTTTAGTAATCTATTTGAAACCTCAATTAAGTAGATTATTACAGAGTAAAATTAAAATAATGAAATTTTACATGAAATTATAGACATTTAGTCAATGTTTATTAACTTCTTTAATCTCAAGTTCAGCTTCCTCTAATGTATCTGGCAGGGGTTTGTCTTTCGTTTCTGGCAACGGTGCAAGTAAGGCCAATTGACCAAATGACATTACACCCAAAAGAACAAGAGGTAGATCTGGTTTTACATCGTTTAAGCTGACCACTACAGGCGCTACCATTGATGCTATACGAGCAAATATGGTAACTCCAGCGACACCGACATTGCGGCCAACAGTTGGAAATAGCTCTCCAGTAAGTAAATATAACGCTGGTACCGTACCCTGATGATAATAATTATAAAATATTATATTTATTTTTAAAATCAGATCTTATCAAAATCTATAATTTTTTTAAATTATATTTTTTTTAGATACCAGTATAAAAATCTACTAAATTATAGGAAATTACGTCATAAAAATTCAGGCGGGACAATATAAAATATGGCATAAATTAAAAATGATTATAGGTATTTACCGATAATCCAGCAAATCCTAATCCAGCGAAAAGTAATCTTGGCCAATCACTTACATACCTGTCTTTTGGCACACATATAATGAATATAAAACAAAATGCCGTTATCGTTTGAAATATCCACACAGAAGTTTTCCGACCACATTTTGTAACAATGAAAAGGCATAATACACCTCCGAACACATAAATTATTCCACTTATTGCAACAGTAAGAAATATGTTTCCAATTAGACCAAGATATTGAGAAAATGTATAGAATGACAAACCAGTACAAAACCTGGAACGTAAAAGTTCGTTAATTTAAATTATCATGACCAAAAACAAGCATTTACAGGGTCACAGTAAAATTACCAATTTATCGATAAAAGTAAAGTTTTAAGCCTCATGCTTCTAGATTTTACAAATGACATAAAACCTGGGACGATGCGTTTACGGCTTTTACAATCACTCAAAGTCTGTAAAACTTCTTCGAAATATTTTTCTCGGTTATTCTGTTTAGCAGCTAGTCCTATGACTTCTGAAAGTATAGGGAATTTCACCTTGCAAAAAATAATACTTATTTTAAATGTTTACCTTATTTATGTTAGCTCAAAGTAAACGTGTTATAATGTAGACAAGAAACACTTTTCCATCCCATATCTGAGCTGATCAAAATATTTTGAGAATAACATTCCATGAATTAATTAAGTGGGCGGAAGCTGAAAAATGGAGTGTGTTAACTCTAAGTTCCCTGCCTGCCCTGCTAAATGCGAGATACAGCGTGAAGCCAAAAAATCGAGTCCATAAACGTCACGTCATGTCAACCACAAAATTAATAAATTTACTACGCGTTCCTCATACAACGTGACATTGGCGATTGATTAGTGGTCAACTGGCATGCTCGAAGCGCCATAAATTAAGAACTGAACTGAAATTTACTACGCTTTACAATCAAAACAAAACAAATATAAAATGTATGTATATTATAGGCCGTTGAATAAGTACTTAAAGCTTTTTCATTTTGTCGGGTAGCCAATAGCCATCGTGGTGATTCTGGTAGCACAAACCAGTACAGCATATAAAGTGAAGATAGTGTTGCTAAAGCAAATTCTAATTTTCTCCAGTCTCGTAACCAATACGCTAATATAGCCATAACGGTATTCCCAAGTCCAAAAGGTAATTGGTAGACAACTGGTATTGTTGTTCTATATTTACCACTTACAATCTATAAATACAATGTTTAATTTTCCTTATTAGTAAGAAATACCTAATATTCTACGTAATCATATTATATGTCAGGAATATCGTGATGTAGTCTAGGTTCTTATGGCAAACACTTTTTAAAAAATACAATAAATATGATGAGGCCGTCGTGACTCAGCGACACACGTGCGGCTGTAAATGCGACGGTTTTGGGTCCGATTCCCACTCGGGAGAATGAATTATTATTTATTAATATTTTCATTCTTCAGTCTGGTACGACGACAAAGCGCGGCGGTTACTTTCCGCCATTCAACAAATCTTGCCTCTAAAAATCGGCGTAAAGTGGGGAACAGAGTCTCTAAAATAATATAGATTCGCTCTGCCTACCGTGCTTTATGCGCTACACAGCATAAAGCTGAAAAAATTATGACTAAATTAGACATTGTACCTATTGTGTTTTTTAATTTGTAAACAACTAGGTACATTATAATGTGAATTCACCTCCATACTTATAACAAATGATATAATGCCTATGCCACCCGAAGCAATAGCTAATAAACACCAATTTATTAGAAATATCCAATATGATGGCAGCACACTTGTGATAAAGCCCGTGACACATTGCATAGTTATTCCGACCATTAAAGGGATTTTGCGGCCATACTGATCAGCTACAACTCCAAATATTATACCACCGACGAGAACACCCCACATCATGACACATTGTGTTAGCTATAGATGATCAAGATATTTATATTTTATCAGCTAAATTAAAATTAATTAAAAGTTTCTAAAAAAAAGTAAATTCATTTTTTTTACTTTTGCCATTACGTGTGTTTGGCGAAACTTAACGTCTCGCTTTGCCTCGATACCAGAGCGAAGAAATAAAAATATTTAATATTTCATTTCCTCGAGTGGGAATCGAACCCACAACTCGTCGCGTTCACAGTTAAGCACTTGTGTTCATGCGAGTCACGACCACAGTTTATTTGAATAATTTGTTAAATAATATACCCTACGTATATCTTACGTGTATAAGCCAGTGTTTGGAGCAGACTAAATTAAAATCAGACGTTATGGTTCGGTTAAAAGTGGTCGTATCGTATACAAATTTTGGACATTCAACTAACGGGATTAGAGTTCTATCCATATACGGTTTTATGAAAAGTACATCAGGATCATAGATTATACATGGATGTTCCTGATTTTTCTGAATTTAAACATTTGAAACATTTTTTAAAATGATCATTAAACAAATACATTTTAATTACTAATAAATACAAAATGTAATTTAAAAATAATTATTTTTATTTAAAAAACAGAGATCTGATATCAGAAACAACAACTTCGTAACAGACAACAGTTATCTCTGTGATAGTAAACGTATCTACGCCTTTATATTGTTAAGCATGTAAGTACCTAATATTATTATGGTAGGAAATAAAAGTATAAAGATTTAAGATTTGTATCTTTGGGATTATGATTTATCTAGATTCTATGATAAATGTCCAACTTAACATAAAACGATCCTTACAGGCGCGCATATATCTCTCCATTCAATTTCTGAATATTGGCTGAAAAAATCAGGTTTTGCGCACCAAAAATCTTGTGGTGGTGCCATAAAAATAATATTCAATTGATACCAGGCCAAAGGTAATTTTAATAGTGCCATATAAATGCTTATCCAACATTGCCATTTCCCAAAATCTCCCAGTACCGTCGATAACAGTTTATCCGCATTACAGTCTGTTCCTGTAAACATTGCACTGTAACCATATGCAAAGAATTCTGTTTGTATAAGGTATATAAGATTCTTTTATATTTGCAAATTGATTTGACTATAACTCGTGACTGTCTTCTGATGTTGACTAGATTATTATATTAGATTTTTAAATCGTAACTAATAATAAGATAATAACATAACATCATTTGTCATATACTGTCTATCTATTTATATTTTTGTATTTACTGCAAACTTTTGACAAACTTTGAGAATATTATACAATAATGTTGCCATTACGATCAAAACTATAAATTTGTATTCAGAATCTTACTTTTAAACAATATATAAATATTTTAATTTCGAGAGTTTACAGTCACACTGTTTTAATAAGTTCGGTAATTATCATAAAATCATGGCAATATCCAATTCTAATTCCTTTACCTATTATCATTACCTAACAATACCTCTTCAAAACAATAAATTTAATAAATACGATACTATACGCACTGTAATCCCTTCTGAAATATGATTACAAATTTAACTAAATATTTTGCTTTATAATCTGTGTTTTGTTGCCGTCTATGACACTGCCTCCCTTCTCCCTGCCTATTTTAATGAATGAAAAACGAGTGTTTAGTATTAGTTTTTAATTGCATTTACAATTTATGAAAATTGTTAGATATTTCTGCTGGATGTGTATATTTGGAAGCTAACAAGGATGCCTCTGGCCAATGCCACTGACCCATGGCGAATGCAGACGGTTGGAGATGTCACAGTATGTTATTATTTTTTAATGTTGTTTGCCTATTTGATAAATACACGTATTTTCCTATTAGATTACTCATTTTCACTTCTTTGTAATGTAAATATATGACGTCTTATTACTACTGCGTTTAGGATGTCTGGTTTTACTATCAGTTTTGTTTAGACGCCCATTTGTAGTGGTTTGCATTTTAGTTATTTTGTTAAGTGTGTAAGAGTAATTAATTTCTTTTAGTTAATAATTAAATTGAAGTAATGAGTTTTACATTGACTGCCTGTATTTATCTTATATAAATAAAATTTTCTGTGATTTTGATGCCATATGTTTTAATACAGATTTTTTTCTAATAAAGAAAATATTTCAAAATAATTTTTATTTTATATTTAATAAATTATTTTTTATATTTAATGTATAAATTGTACTACTTTTCTATATGTCAATTATTACTTCTAGCGTGGCATTACCGCCCAAGCTGTAAACAGTCTTCCAATGGTTGTTGAAAATCTAGCAGAGTCTCGACAAACTTCTACAACTGAAAGCAGTGAATCAAATGTGTCCAATATAGATCAAAACTATGAGAGGGAAGTGGAACTACAAGATGTTGTTAAAGAAGGACATGAGAAAGCTGATCCTTCTCAATTTGAACTACTCAAAGTCCTAGGTGAAGGTTCCTTTGGTAAAGTCTTTTTGGTCCGAAAAGTGTCAGGTCCAGATACAGGCACTCTTTACGCAATGAAGGTAAATAATGTCAAATTCGATTTGAATTTACTCAATACACAAGTAATTAAGACCATGACAGACAATGTGACAATTATGAATTTGATATCCAATCAGGGTAATGAGTTTTATTGTGTTCTAACATTTCAACAAAAACAAAAACAACAGCCATTCTGTATCTGTAAAATTGAGAATGGGAATTTTACATTGAGTTCCCATCCTCTTTCCTGTTACATGTGAGGTAAAAAAATCCTTTCATATTTTACCTTGTCTATTTATGTACAGATTAGACTGGAACAAATACTGACCACAAATTTCTAAATGGGAATGTTTTATATGATATTAGTTATCTATTCATATGCATATTTTTAGAATTACCTTATCTGTTCTATCTCCATTGTACACCAT
The DNA here is from genome assembly GCA_000313835.2 of Heliconius melpomene melpomene. Classification (NCBI taxonomy): domain Eukaryota; kingdom Metazoa; phylum Arthropoda; class Insecta; order Lepidoptera; family Nymphalidae; genus Heliconius; species Heliconius melpomene. Next base: position 2,825 of record HE670289.1, on the reverse strand, counting down.
AGCTTGGAAATGGTTGCAAATACATTTATTATTTATTTGTACTGATATCCAATTAGTTTTTATGAGCACATTATGATTACTTGTGTCTTGTTAATGAGTCATATGTGATAAAGCACATATGTGAAATTCCAAGTTTAGAATTAAAATTCCAAGGTCTTTAAATATTTTTCTAACAGTTATTATGAATATATTCAAATTACATATTTTATTTACGACAGTTACTAGGACAGGCTGATGATGATGATGATGATGATGATGATGATGAGTTACTAAAAAAATATAATATGTCTGGACTGTAAATGCTACAAATATTTACTTAATTTCCTTAGGAAATCTGATATATTACAGTGTTGAGGTACACCTCTTAAAATTTGAGAGGGACCTGAGAAACACAGTGTCTTAACACTAGGTTCCCTCTGCTTACCATGCTTCATGTTGAATACAGCATGAAGCTAAAAATAATAAAAATATGTACATTTCATCTGGGTTACTAAAAAAGGGAAACATATAAGACAGTTTTTGTATATCATTAAATTTCCTACAAGAATATATTTTGGTTTTTATACTAATACTATTTGATAAATCACAATAAAATTTCAAATGAAAAACAACCAAAATTCCCTTTTTTAGTTTTATAAGAAATCGAAAATCATGATAAGACACTTCTTAATACAAAAATTATTAGCTGCCCTTTTAACAAACATATTTTTTCTGTATCCAGGACAATATTTACACTATAATTAAAAAACACATATATTTATTACAGGTACTTAAAAAAGCAACACTAAAAGTAAGGGATAGAGAGCGTACAAAAATGGAGCGAAATATTTTAGTTGAAATGGGCCATCCATTTATTGTTAAACTACATTATGCATTTCAAACTGCGGGCAAACTGTATTTAATATTAGATTTCTTAAGGGGTGGTGATTTATTTTCGAGACTCAGTAAAGAGGTTTGTGTTGAACTTTTTATTTTTAGCTACACACTGTACTAATCTTAACTACTATTATATCCTGTTAATCATTTTGATGTAAACCTAGATTTATCTCAATTTTCATTGAACCCACAGTTTGTGTCATTTGTTATACAAATTATAGTTAGTTGATTTGACCACACTCTTGAACAATAAGGCAAATGTTATCATGACACAGACATGTATGTAACTAATGATGGTGGTTATAGGTTTAATCCCCACACAATTCAATTAATAATGTTCATTTCTCCCACTCAATTCAGGACATTTCTTGCGTTTAGTTCTCTGGACCCATACATACCCATATATATTTACCGTATGAAGCATGAAACTTTTTTAAAAAAAATATTATTATTATAACAATAAAAATAATTTTGTTTAGACATTTTTGATGCAAATGTTGTTAATTTTGCAGGTTATGTTTACAGAAGAGGATGTAAAATTTTATTTGGCCGAATTAGCGTTAGCATTAGAACATGTTCACAAATTAGGTATAATATACAGGGATCTGAAGCCAGAAAATATTTTATTAGATGCAGACGGGCATATAGCACTGACTGACTTTGGCCTTTCAAAACTACCTCCAACTGACAAAGCATATAGTTTTTGTGGTACTGTTGAATATATGGCACCAGAAGTTGTTAATAGAAAAGGACATACAATGGCAGCTGATTGGTGGTCATTTGGAGTGTTAATGGTATATCTTTTATATAAATTTTATATATTTTTTTAGTTTCACACTGTATTATATACACATATAATAAACTAAAATCCATAAATATAATTAAATTGTATCTGTTCACACTGCACATGAAAGATATTATTAGACATTTATCATTATAATAGCACCCAAAACAATGAATTTTAAAATTTTCGTCTGTCTGTGCCGTTTGTGCTTGTTAATCTCAGAAACAGCTTAACCAATTTAAACCCATTTAAATTGGTTAAGCTGTTTCTGACTATACACTATTGTTTTTTCACAAACTTTCCTTAATATTTTGTGATTATTTATGTAAATCGGTTCATTTAGTATTTGGTTCAACAAAATTGCTTCAAAATAATTGTTTATTGAATTGGCTGAAATTTTAGTTTTCCAAGAAAAATTGAAAACAAAAAATTTTAGTTTTTACATAAGTACTTAGGACCAGGTCAAATTTATTATATTTCATATAATTAAATTATCCTAATAAGGAATTAGTAACTGACCTAAATATGTAATATAACAGGAAACAATATTCATAAATATCATATTTTACAGTAACATAATTATTTATATTATAAAATATATTTCTTAATAAACCCGGGATTGATCACGACATAAAGTTTTAAAGTAATAATATTATGGTGCTAAATAATCATTTTTAAAATAGACAGTCATAAAATTATTTACATTATTTATTGCATATTGTTTTGAGGCCGGTGGTGGCGCAGTGGCACCGGTGTGCGATTATAAACAACAAGTTGTGCGTTCGAACTCAACTCGAGGAAATTAAATATTTAATATTTTCATTTCCTTGCTTTAGTAAAGCACGGCGTTGAAATCCGCTACTCCACACGCAATGCCTCCAGAATTCGGCGAAAAGTAACGAAAGGGGTGTCTTAACACTAGGTTCCCTCGGTCCACCCTGCTAGATGCTGTTTAAATCGTGTACATTCCACTTTTCAACGTCACTATGTATTCCGGATATAGTACATATAATTTTATATAGGGAACAGATTTGAGCGAAAGACTTTCGCCCAATTTACGAAACTGTTGCGTTGTACGGCCTGTTAATAATATGAAATGATTGTAAATTTTCATCTATATTTTAAATAACGTAGATTTGTAAATATTTTTGATATGAATTAAATT